>BLSH010266996.1:506740-517648 GCA_018402905.1 Glandirana rugosa | reverse complement strand
TTCGTTGGACTGTTCATTTTTCCAGACCAAAGAAAAATTATTTTACAAGGGGACAATTGGGGAATAGTCAGGGCCCTGTTCTAGTAGATCTCGGGTCCCTTTTGTACAGTTTAACGCGGGGGGCTCTTCATACTCGTAAGGGAAGAGAGAGAATTTGAGCTGGGTGCTTAGGGGGGGTGAGCATGCAGATTAGTGTCCAATTTTGGGGGGGAGAGGATTTTTGCTGTCTCATGATGCTCATACTTATAATGCTCATACTTCTCGGGGGGCGCAATTTGACATGTTTTCCCTGGGCTCTAGATGATCTTGTCCCGGGACTGATAAGGGGTTAACAGGGGAACATTTTATTAAAAAGAAACCAGACCTTTTTACTTGTCAGGTTGCTTTAGCTGACATCATCTGCAGATCTATGTTCAGCCCTTTGATCTACAGATGAATGAACAGAAAGATACAAATGTAACAATATGGTACTTTGTATCTTTGAAAGATCTTTTCTGGAGCTGTGTTGTTTATAAATATTGATTCAAACTGCTTTTTTTTTTTTGACAGCTAGAGCTGCTGACTTCTCCTCTGAGTACACTGTGATGCTAGCTTTGATTAATCACATAAATTATAAGGGGATAATCATTTAAAGGGACAGCGCTGGGGATCTGCATATATATCTTTTAAAGGGACCACACCCCTTTTGTACCAGCAGCAGCCCCTGCGCTAGTTTGCAGCACTTTATTGTTATTATTTAATAGGCGCTTTTTTCTAAGAAGTTTGATTAACCACTTACCGACCGCCTACCGCACTTTTACTGCAGCAGGCAGGCTCTATTGCGCGAAACGACGTACCTGTTTGTCATTTCGTGCTATAGACACTGGGGTGCGTGCGTGCGCTGCCAGTGGCACACAGGGGATGCCAATCTGTGGGTCTGGAGGACCCAATGTCCGCCTGCCACCCTCGATCATTCCCCAGAGAGGCAGAACAATGATCTGTAAACAAGGCAGATCGCCATTCTGACAGGGGAGAAGATGGAGAGCTTGTGTTCCTGCTAAGCAGGAACACCGATCTCTGTCTTCATCAGGCCACAGCAACCCCCACAGTTAGCAAGCACCAGCTAGGCACACACTTAACCCTTTGATCGCCCCTGGTCTTAACCCCTTCCTTGCCACTGTCATTAGTACAGTAACAGTGCATATTTTTAGCACAGATCACTGTAATAATGTCACTGGTTCCCAAAAAAGTGTCAGTTAGATGTCCAATTTCTCCGCCGCAATGTTGCAGTCCCGCTAAAAATTGCTGATAACCCCCATTACTAGTAAAAAAAAAGAAATATGCCATAAATCTATCCCATAGTTTATAGATGCGATAACTTTTGCACAAACCAATCAATATATTGGGATTTTTTTTTACCAAGCCTGTGTAGCAGAATACATATTGGTCTAAATTGATGAAGAAATTTGATATTTTTACATTTTTATATTGGATATGCTTTATAGCAGAAAGTAAAAAATATTGTTTTTTTGTTCAAAATTGTCGCTATTTTTGGTCTTTAGCACAAAAAATAAAAACCGCAGAGGTGATCAAATACCAGAAAAAGAAAGCTCTAGTTATGGGGAAAAAAATGACATAAATTTCATTTGAGTACAGCGTCACATGACCGTGCAATTATCAGTTAAAATAACGCAGTGCCGTCTCGCAAAAAAATGGCTTGGTCATTAAGGGGGTAAATCTTCCGGGGCTGAAATGATTAATCACCACCTGATAACTATGGTATACTTGGAGGTGGGATCCCAAAACCAAGGCTGAGAGACTGGACATGCTGGACACGCCCTGTGTACAATAATGGGTGTAGCAAACCCAAAGTCTGCAACTAGTTAAATACAAACTCTCTCCCTATGGTTGACCTTAGTGATAGTGGACCTTATTATATTATATATTATTACATTAACCACTTGAGCCCCGGAAGGATTTCCCAGGTTAGGACCAGAGCACTTTTTGCGATTCAGCACTGCGTCGCTTTAACTGACAATTGCGCGGTCGTGCGACGTTGTACCCAAACGAAATTTGCGTTCTTTTTTTTCCCACAAATAGAGCTTTCTTTTGGTGGTATTTGATCCCCTCAGCGTCATTTCTGATCGCCGCTATAAACAAAAGAAGAGCGACAATTTTGCAAAAAAAACCCAAATTTCTTACTTTTTGCTAAAATACAAATCCAAAAAAATTATATATATAAAAAAACATTTTTTTCATAGGTTTTGGCCGATTTATATTCTTCCTCATATTTTTGGCAAAAAAAAAAATCGCAATCAGTGTTTATTCATTGGTTTGTGCAAAAGTGGCCGCGTTTACGGATGAGGAGAATTAATTTCTGGGGTTTATATTTTTTTTTTATTTTTTACTAGTAATGGTGGTGATCTGCGATTTTTAGCAGTACTGCGATATTGCAGCGGACATGTCGGACCATTTTGACACTTTTTTGGGACCAATGACATTTATACAGCGATCAGAAATTTAAATGTCCACTGATTACTGTATAAATGTCATTGGCAGGGAAGGGGTTAACTGTGTTCCCTAGGCGTGTTCTAACTGTGAGGGGGCTGGGCTGCCATGGGCATAAGAGATCTAACTGATCCCAGTGACAGAGATCAGTAGATCTCCCATGCCCCCACTAACAGAGCGGGGAACCGCCGTGTTTACATTGGCGGTTCCCTGTTCTTTGGCTGTGGCCGCTCATCGCGGATCACCGGCGGACATCGGGTCCGCCCGAGCCGCGGGCACACTCCTCAGGAGTACGGAGGGCGCGCGTGCGCCCCCTAGCGTCCACCCGCAGATTGCCGTCAATATACGGTAGGCAGTGTGGAAGTGGTTAAGGCCTCATGCACAGAGGATGTTTTAAAAATATCAGCGCTACAGCAGAGCTAAAAAAACGGGCGTTTTGCAGAGTTTTGTCGCATTCGTGTTTTTGGACGTTCTTACATTATAAACACTCTATATAATGTAAAAACGCCTATAAACAAATGCAGTTAAACGTGGCTAATGTTTTTAGCAGAATTCAGCCACGTTTTTACTGTTTTTCGTTTTTTCAGCCCGTTTTTCCAGCTCCTTAAAGCACAGGCTGTCGTCTTTTTTTTTTCTACTGCCCCTAAACGCTTCAGCCTCCGTAGGCCTCTGACAGTTTATGTGTGCATGGACACATAGGCTAACATGCGGGAGCTTTAAGTCTGGATTCACACCAGTCCGGTGCAAATTCCAGCCTGTCTGCTGCCGAGAAGGGGCGGAGCCGCCTGTCCGTTCTCACAGCGCAGCAGCTGCGGGGGGAGGGAGGGGCCAGGAGTCGCAAGCAGGGGAAAATATCCCCGTTCAGCATGGAGTGCATCTACATGTCAGATGCGCTCCCATTGAACACAATGGGCTGGGAATTCACACCACATTGCACAGAAAACGCACACGTTTTCTGTGCAATGTGGACTGCGAATGCACCGCACCTATATAAACCGGACACATTGAAAACAATGTGTTTTCAAGTGTCCTGCGAATTGGATGCGGTTTAAGCCACATCCAATTCGCATAGGTGCGAACCCAGCCTTAAAGGCAGTTAAAAAAATCATCAAACGCTCCCAACAGCAGCTGTAAAACCATCCTGTGTGCATGAGGCCCTAAACATGAATCTAAACAAAATCTTAAACTGTAATAAAGTAAACTGTGCAGTAGACGATATCAGAGGATGAATACTCACACACAGCGAAGGGTCCGCTCTCAGCTTCAGGTGTTCTGCTATAGAAGACCAGCCAATATCACGGCCTTATATTGATTAATTTAAATTTTAAGTGAATTTGTTCTAGTCTGGGAAAAACAAATCAGCAGCTTCCATGTGATCCCTCTATGTACAGAAACACATGACTATTCCTACTGGGATGACATTAAAGTGTGGGAATAGAAACAGACAAACATTCACACTCACCTCTATGGCTGCAGCATTGCTGTGATGTCGCAGCTCCTCCACCGGTTCCAAGACCAAGAAACAAGCGAGCAGATGGCTGCTGGTCACTCAGTTCTTGTGCCACTCTGAGCAGAGAGCATTGACTATCAGTCATCACTTTCTGCTCTGCCCCTTCAGCTTCTCCTCCCGGACAACCCGATCCGTCCTGATTGGCCAGGAGGAGAAGCCGGAATTCGGTATTGTCACAAATGGGTGGGTTCGAGGTGCAGTGCTCAACCTTTTCCAAGCCAATTAGAGCCTCAGGTTCTAATCATGTGGCTTGGAAAAAAAAACTGGGTGTGGCTGGGAAAGTTGTAAGAGTGTTAAAATAAAAGTAGGTGTGCCTAAGGGCTGAGTGGGATGACCAGTGGGTGTATTCAGTGGGACAGCCAGTGTGAGGGCCCTGGGGAATGTTGGTGGTCAGGCCTGAAGCTCTGTAAGGGGCCCCAAAATTTCTGATGGCTGCCCTGCTTACTGGAGTACCGGGCTGGTGAGAGGGTGTGAACTTCCGGCTCAGGCTCTCAGTGGTGGTGCATTGAGAGGCTGAGCCAGCTGCTGACCAGGCATCTGAGTGGATGCCATCACATTATTATTGGGAACACTCCAGAGTCTGGAGCTGCTCTATGGCAGCAGGCTGATACTGGGTAACAAAAGAGTTTGGGACCTGCATTACATCTGTAGATAAAAGTTTTTTGTTTTTTATGAACAGTCCACAATGGGTTAGGCTTGGCGCTCAGACTTCATCATCTATTCTTCTTACCACTGGTGTTCCTCAATGCCACGTACTTTGGTCACATGTCTTTTCTCTCTATACTCAGGATTGTACGACCACCCAATGCACTAATGCTCTCATATATGCTTAGTCAAAAAAGGAAAGGTATCAGCACAATGGACATTACTTACTGATAATACAAAGTTTTCCTTTTGTTACTGACACATGAGATCATCGTTCTACATCGATCCCTCCCTACTCCCATTGCCATACATTAGCAGAGGTTAATCAAACCCAACTTCTCCATCCATTAAAGCCATACTATAGCTTTTATGCAGAACTATCTATGAATGGAGGACGGGCAGATGATCAAAAGAACCACCCCTGAATTCATAGATCTTGCTTATTTCATAGAAGTTATAGTACAACTTCTATGAATGGAGGAGGTCATGCAAAATTGGGCACTCTTGATGAGTGCCTTCACTGGTCCATTGAATAACCCTCACTGCACTGATTGATTATGATGGTGGGGGTTGGGGATTTGAAGAGGGAAGATCTCAACTAAAGAAAGAGCCAACAGCACAAGGGACACATTGCATTCATAGTAAGTAATGCCCCTTGAAGGATTTTTTTTTATTATGTCTGTACTGTATTTAACTTCCCTAGATCCTATTGCACTCTCCTGAAGAAGCGGAATCTTCTGCGAAACTGGTGTCAGGATCCGCCTCTGGCTATACTAGAGAGCCATAAGCTCAAGCCTCATCAATATATAGGGGCTGTAATCTAATTTTATTGTATATGTTATAGTGTAAAGTTGTGTCTATGTATGTGAATTTTTCAATAAATGGTTATATGTTTTTAATCCTTGTGTACTCCTTGGGTGTCGGAATATTCCATGCTTTACTAATGATATTGTGGCCTGTTACTGGGACATCTCTGCACAGATCAATAAATGTACTGCATTGGAGTTTTGGAGCGCCGACTTTCTGTGCATAATAAGTTATCCTATATATAAAATAAAAAAGCAGAGCATTTTTACATTTTTTTATTAAGAGGAAGCAAACACATGAAACGATACAATGTTTCTTAATTCCATTACACATCTCTTGCCCATGAAACGTGTGCTGTGCTGTTCACGTCTTCGTTAGCCGAGCACGCAATTCTCTGGCAGAACGCACCTCTTATCGGTATCTGAGCGGGCGACGTATGGTGCTTTGCAGATGCATCCGCCAACACATTGCTTAGAGCACATAGGACGCCTGTTTACGAAATTGGCAGGTCGGCTGACAGTCGCCTTTACAGGCAGAATAGACTTGATTCATTCCACAGACTACAGGGAGGAGAAATAAGAGGAGAAATGGGCAATGCGAGGTCAGTGATAAAGTACAACACCTTCCAGCAGTTCTAACATTAAAAAGAGAAAAGAAATGATCGCCTCAAGAGGAGCTTTCCCAACAAGCTTGGCTTAAAGCAAGTCAGTTGCATATTTTTTTGCTTTGTTTTAATTTAATTCTCTATCTTTCTTATGGAGAAAGTACACAGAACCTGACGAATGTCTATGGGAAGTCCAAAGTAGACAGACAATAATAGGTAGGTATAGGTCGGAGGTGTTGGATCCAGAATCCATCGGGTGTGACAGTTGTGGATAAAGTCTATATTATGGAGGGCAATGACTGTAGTGGATCTCAAGAGCAGGGACTTCTCTAACAGGCATTTTTGGGTGGACTAAAGGAAAGAGTAGCAAACCAACTATTAAGAGTCCAAGTGAAGTTATTTAATTTTAAAAGCCAGTGGTGGCTGGTGGGGTTTTTTTTTGGCGTGGGTATGAAACAACCATCGCCCCCCCCTCCACCTGCGGCACAGCACTAAACCACCCCCCCTCTCGCCGGGCGGCCAGCGGTCTGGCACTTGCCCCATTGGGGTGGGGGGCTTTGGGCTGCCATGTCCTCCAGCACGGCGGGCGGACCCCATCTAGTTGGCGGGCTGTGGGGTGTGGGCAGCGGCTCCGGTGTACTCCTCCAGTGGCTTCTGCCGTGCCTCTCCACTCACTTCCTCCCAAGTGCTAGGCATCCAAGAGGATCGCCTGAAGCTTTGGCCATTCAGGAATTGTGTCTCACGACCTGCCTCCTGATTGGCGTGGAGGAAATTTAGTGTGAAAGCAGCGAATATTCATATGAGCTATCACACAACTGGGTGGGATTGGGGTGGATTGCTCTGTGACCCAAGCCCACCCCCTTTTTGAAGCCTATTAGAGCCTCTGGCTCTAATCACAGGCTTGAAAAAAAACATTCCCTACCAATCGGAATCCATAGTCCGGCATCCTGATAGGTAGATAAGGGGGCCTGATGCATGGATGGGGGGGCGGCACCCATGCACCCTCTATGGAGGGGCCACCACTGATAAAAACTCAAGAAGAAAAGTGGACATGTTTTGCTGCTTCTGAGCCCCACAACCACTTCATCAGGGTTTGACATGCTAATATAGGGCACTTCTTACATACATGTAAAAAATGTACTTTTTTTCGCTAGAAAATTACTTAGAACCCCCAAACAATAAAAAAAAAATATATATATATATATATATATATATATATATATGACAGTCACCAGCTCTCTGTGACCAATAAACTCTTTGTGTGCAACTCAGGCTTGATGGATAAGGTGGGTTCCTCCACATCTGCTTCTGAGAGTGCTGGCAAGGGATGGAGCCCATCCCAGCTCCTGCAATGGCTCAAAAAGGAAAGGGGTGATCCCTGATGCTGCACTTCTGAGAAATCCTATGGAGGTGGACAGAGTGGCAACCTCAGCCTGAACTCCAACCAGGCCACACCCCCAACGCGTTTCACTCTGCCCCCTGGAGCTTAATCACCAGCTCTCTGCTCATGGAGCTTTTAGAAGCGAGCGATCGCGGTGTTGGATCGCTCAGTTCTCAGTGTTAGGAGGTGCCGGGGGACAGATGCAGCATCGGACTGATTCTGCATCCACATAGGTAAGTATAACTCTTTAAAAAAAAAAAAAAAAAAAGAAGCCATACATCTTTTAATGTTCTGAAAGAGAAGCACTTGATGGGCTGATCTCTCCGTGTTACATGCAACAAGGAATGCAGAGTCAGTTGACTTTACCTCCAATATAATAAGCCGGTGTTGTACTCCTCTGTCAGTACTAATCACAGTTTTGTAGAACGCTGGCCACATGTGGCCCAATCTAACATACAGGCATCTATGTAGTGTGTGAGGTCTTCTATAGGGTTGGATCCAAACGCAATATTCCCAACGCACACGTTCAAGATAACCGGCTGTTCAGTGTTGCTGGGTGCAGTAATGGCCATAGGCTGGAAGCCGTGAATACTCAAAACGAAGAAATGTCATCAGCACACCAAGGATTCCTCGAAGGGATCCAAAGCCATGAGACCATGGAATAAAGCTTTGGACCCTTTTGAGGAATCCTTGATGTGCTGCCAACATTTCTTCACTTCTATAGGGTTGGGGTTTGCCTATCCCTTTTTGGATATAAGTGGACTGACTGCTTAGGTAGACCCTTCTACTACAAGGTGTAGAGAGATTCTACAATC
Source organism: Glandirana rugosa (assembly GCA_018402905.1). Taxonomy (NCBI): domain Eukaryota; kingdom Metazoa; phylum Chordata; class Amphibia; order Anura; family Ranidae; genus Glandirana; species Glandirana rugosa. The sequence goes on along the minus strand of BLSH010266996.1, from coordinate 509,399 downwards.
AGGTTGTAACGTGTGTGGCTGACTTACCTACTCCTTCCACACTGAATGATTGCAGGGCTGTAGACAGAGAAAGGAAATCAAATTTGTTCACAAAAAATGGCAACATAGTAGAGGAATTTGTAACATAATAAGGAGATGGGATCCCTGATGAAATGATTCCCAGGAACAGAGGGATGTGCAGTGCAAAAACATTTCCATTCATTGGAGCTCCACCATAAAATAAACCCGAACCGGGAGAAAAATAGGGAGACGGCCACTGATGAACCCCTTCTGAAAATGCTTGTTCCCTGGCTGTGCCTGGCTTCACTAATACTGATCTGCACAATTATTGTAGGTTAGTGACTCAGACAGTACTGAAGCCACAGGAAAGCCAGGAAATTAGCATTTTCAAGAAAGAGATGTTAATCTACATTATGGCTAAAGTTGTCCTTTAACCACTTGCCGACCGCCCGCCGCAGCGTGACGGTGACAAGGTGGCTCGTTATCACGAACCGCCGTCACAGGACGGCGGCCGCGATAACTAGCATTGTGAGCGCACGCGCGCCGCCGAAGGCGCGCCCGAGCACTCACTGTGTTTGGGGGGAGCTAGGGAGCGGGCACGGCAGACTCAATCATCGCCGGCTACCCGCGATGGCCCCCCTGCACTGAAAGAACGGAGGTCCGTGTAAGTAAACACGGACCTCCTTTCTGTGAGAGGGGGAAGGGCTGTGATCACAGCCTTCCTCTACATGGAAACTGTGATCACTTCCCTTCCCCTGTTAGGGCAACCCCCATACAGTAAGAACACGCCCAGGGAACACAGTTAACCCTTAGAGCGCCCCCTGCAGGTTAACCCCTTCACTGCGTCATTTCTGATCACCGCTATAAACAAAAAAAATATAATACATATCCAATAAAATGAAAAACAAATGTGTTCATCAGTTTAGGTTTAAATTAACACATTTATTTTCTCTTAACCGGTTCCTGACCGGCTCGCATTCATTTACTGCTGCAGACTGGCGTGGCTGCACGATTCGCCGTCTATAAACAGCAGCTTGCTCGCGCGCGGCTCTCGTGCCTGCCGCACACTGCAGCAGTATGGCGGCAGGTTCAATGTCCGCCAGCTACCCGCAATTGCCTGGCAGAGAAGAAAACTGTGGAGCCGCCAATGTCACTGGGATCAGTTGGATCTCTTATGCCCCCTGGCAGCCCAGCCCGCTCACAGTTAGAACACGCCTAGGGAACACAGTTAACCCCTTCACTGCCCCCTGCAGATTAACCCCTTCCCTGCCAATGACATTTATACAGTAATCAATATTTAAATTTCTGATCGCTGTATAAATGTCATTGGTCCCAAAAAAAAGTGTCAAAAATGTCGAACATGTCCGCCGCAATATCGCAGTCCCGATAAAAACTACAGATCACCGCAATTATTAGTAAAAAAGAACACACACAGAAATTCTCATGGTTTGTAAACGTGGCAACTTTTGCGCAAACCAATCAATAAACACTGATCGTGATTTTTTTACCACAAATATGAGGAAGAATATAAATCGGCCAAAACTGATGAATACAATGGCATTTACACAGTAATCAGTGCATTTTTATAGCACTGATCGCTGTATAAATGCCAATGGTCCCAAAAAAGTGTCAAAATGGTCCGACATGTCCGCTGCAATATCGCAGTACCACTAAAAATCGCAGATCGCCGCCATTACTAGTAAAATAAATAAATAAATAAAAACCCCAGAAATTAATTCTCATCATCCGTAAACGCGGCAACTTTTGCGAAAACCAATCAATAAACGCCGATTGCGATTTTTTTATACCAAAAATATGAGGATGAATATAAATCGGCCAAAACCAATGAAAAAAAATATTTTTTTTTTGGTTTTGTATTTTATCAAAAAGTAAGAAATTTGGGTCTTTTTGTAAAATTGTCGCTCTTCTTTTGTTTATAGCGGGGATCAGAAATGACGCAGAGGGGATCAAATACCACCAAAAGAAAGCTCTATTTGTTGGAAAAAGGGACGCAAATTTAGTTTGGGTACAACGCCGCACGACCGCGCAATTGTCAGTTAAAGCGACGCAGTGCCGAATCGCAAAAAAGTGCTCTGGGGGGGAAATCCTTCCAGGGCTGAAGTGGTTAAAAGAAAAAAAGAAAAACTTTATAAAATATTTCAAAATTATTAAAAATATTAAGAAAACTTATATACAGTTTTCCTAATGTTATATTTATTTTATAGAGTATTTTTTTATTCCTTTTTTTGGGTACATTCCTCCTTTTTAACACCGTTTGGAGTGGAGGTTATTGCTTTGATCAGCTGGTGAATGCTGCAGAAGATCCGATTGTGGAAACGCTCATACTTCTCGTAGTGTGAAGGAGGATGCTCATAGTTGCCAACATTGTCCAAAAATGTATAGGGACACTTTGTAGACGGGGTCTTATTATAATTAGGGGGCAGGGGCATTCATTTGTAGGCGTGTCATAGCTGGGAGACAAAAAGTGCAGTGCAAAGAAAATGGGTGTGGCTTAAACAAAAAAGAAAAATAAACATTTGGGGGGGGGCTGCGGGTAGACGATGGGCGTCGGGGGGGGGTTTACAAATAAAAAGAAAAAACAAATTCGGTGTGGGTAAAAGAAACGTGACGTGAAAAACAGAGGGTCGATACTGTGCGG
>BLSH010266996.1:483740-506453 GCA_018402905.1 Glandirana rugosa | reverse complement strand
CCCCCCTGAGACGACCCCCGTGGACTACATTCCTCCCTGAGGCGACCCCCGTGGACTAACTTCCTCCTGAGGCGACCCCTGTGGACTACATTCCTCCCTGAGACGACCCCCGTGGACTACATTCCTTCAATCAGGTGCCCCCAGCGGAGTCCCTCCTTACATCAGGTGCCCCCAGCAGAGTCCCCCCTTACATCAGGTGCCCCCAGCGGAGTCCCTCCTTACATCAGGTGCCCCCAAGCGGAGTCCCTCCTTACATCAGGTGCCCCCAGCGGAGTCCCTCCTTACATCAGGTGTCCCCGGCGGAGTCTCTCCTTACATTAGGTGCCCCCAGTTACCCTCTTCACCGGGCTGCCCCCTGGGTAGCGATGCCACTGACTGCCTGGTTTGGTCTCCGCACCATTTACAGAAGACCAGCAGAGCACTGGAGGCTGAAGGGAAGAACCAAGAGGCAGGGACAGAATGAAGCTCCATTTGTATTGGCAGTCACATTCATTGACGTGTTCCAGGAAATTCATGACTGTTGGCAAGTATGGATGTTATTATGAGTTGGAGACATCTGATGTGTTACATATCCATAGGCTTATGAAACTAGCCTTCTGGTAAGAAGATTATGTGTGAGCACGGTGGTGCGTCGGTTCATATACTGAAGCTGGTGTGAGGGCTCCATTTCCTTTGTGCACCGTCTTTTTTCCAACTTCCTTCCACATTTTTAGCACTGCATATGGACTTATGAAATATATTGTACTTTTGTTTTTTACATAAGCGGTTTATGGTTTGAGGAACGAATTGAGATTTTTAGTGAGCAATGAAATTCAATACATTTATAAAAGTGAAAGTCCGGAATGTAACCAGTATAATTCACACAATTAGACCCCTTTCACACTGAGTCGGCTTTAAGCCACTTTAGCGCTAGAAATAGCCTCTAAAAAGCACCTGAAAAGCGCCTCCCATTCATTGCAGTGCGTCTCTTCATACTGGGGCGGTGCACTTGTGGGACGTTAGGAAAAGTCCTACAAGGAGCATCTTTGGGGTGGGTTGGGACGGGTGTGACGTTGTACCCAAACAAGATTGTCCTTTTTTTTGCCACAAATAGAGTTTTCTTTTGGTGGTATTTGATCACCTCTGCGTCATTTCTGATCACCGCTATTAACAAAAAAATATATAATACATATTCAATAAAATGAAAAACAAATGTGTTCATCAGTTTAGATTTAAATTAACTCATTTATTTTCTCTTAACCGGTTCCCGGCTGGCTCGCATTCATTTACTGCTGCAGAGTGGCGTGGTTGCACGATTCGCCATCTATAAATGGCGGCTCGCTCGTGTGCAGCTCTCATGCCCGCCGCACTCTGCAGCAGTATGGCGGCGGGTTCGATGTCCGCCAGCTACCCGCAATTGCCTGGCAGAGAAGAAAACTGTGGAGCCGCCAATGTCACGGGATCAGTTGGATCTCTTATGCCCCCTGGCAGCCCAGCCCGCTCACAGTTAGAACACGCCTAGGGAACACAGTTACCCCCTAGATCGCCCCCTGCAGGTTAACCCCTTCCCTGCCAATGACATTTATACAGTAATCAATATTTAAATTTCTGATCGCTGTATAAATGTCATTGGTCCCAAAAAAAAGTGTCAAAAATGTCAAACATGTCCGCCGCAATATCGCAGTCCCGATAAAAACTACAGATCACCACAATTACCAGTAAAAAAGAACACACACAGAAATTCTCATGGTTTGTAAACGTGGCAACTTTTGCGCAAACCAATCAATAAACGCTGATCGTGATTTTTTTACCACAAATATGAGGAAGAATATAAATCGGCCAAAACTGATGAATACATTCAGTTTTTATATGATTTTTTTTTTGGATTTGTATTGTAGAAAAAAGTAAAAAAAATATGTTTTTCAAAATTGTTGCGCATATTTTGTTTATAGCGGTCATCAGAAATGACGCAGAGGTGGATTTTTGACGAAGGTATGAATACATTTGAATGTAAGCAAATAACCCATCTTGAAGGGCCCTAAATGGGGGGCGCACATTATTTGGTTCAATCTCCAAGAAGGGAGGGCTTTTGATTGGTTGAAGGTGTTTGAGAGACAAGGATGGTATTAAGAAAAGGAAGATCTCCAAAGGAATAGGGGAAAAGTATCATGGAGGTGGAGTCCTTACAAAATCTAAGAAAATGTTACCAGATTGAAAAAAGCAGCTGAAATAGTCGGGTGTTGAAATGTAGACATGTGCACTGCCGAAAAATGTGTTTGTTTTCTTTCCATTTGTTTATTTATTTTTTTTTCATTTTTCTGGTCATTCATTATGATTGAAATTTGTAAATTCGTAAATCTGAAAATTTGAAAATTCGCAAATTAGAAAATTTGGAAATTGAGAATTTGAAAATCCAAATATTCGGATATTCGAAAGTTCGGAAATTCAGAAATTCGAAAATCCGAAAATTCCAAAAATGTGAATATCTAAAAATTCAAAATAATAACTAATTAACTAACTAACTATCCAAAGGAAGGGCTGCTCCAGGACGTACCAGGTGAGCTTAATGAAGGAATTGAGTGGGGTGCTCACCCTGTCGTTGCAGCAGCATAGTTCATGGAGAAAAAGGAGGAACAGCTGCACACCCATGGGCGTCCGCAGGTAGGGGCAAGGGGGGGCAATTGCCCCCCCTGGAATCAGGGATCAGATCAGGGGTTCCCCACTAGGTCCTTATCCTCTTGAGCCATGTATGCAGTCTCTGACCATTTCCTGTACCATGTCCGCAGTCTCTGACTGTCTCCTGTTCCATGTCCGCAGTCTCTGACCGTCTCCTGTACTATGTCTGCAGTCTCTGACCATCTCCTGTATTATGTCTGCAATCTCTGACCATCTCCTGTATTATGTCTGTAGTCTCTGACCATCTCCTGTATTATGTCTGCAGTCTCTGACCATCTCCTGGATCATGTCTGCAGTCTCTGACCATCTCCTGTATTATGTCTGCAGTCTCTGACCATCTCCTGTATCACGTCTGCAGTCTCTGGCCATGATAATGTAATTATGACATTGTCAAAAAGGGGCAGAGCATGGATGACCTTGAAATTATGCCCCCCCCCTGGAAAAAGTTCTGCGGACGCCCATGTGCACACCCAAACTCAATGCAATGAAAATGTATTAATAGGAGGTCATAAAAACAACTTACAAAGGCACAGGCACAGGACAGGTGACGTGTTTCACACAATAAACCTGCTTTATCACAACCAACCCTAATATTGTAAAGCACTGCGCAAACTGTTGGCGCTATATAAATCCTGTATAATAATAACCATCACTGATTGTGATAAAGCACGTTTATTGTGTGAAACACAGCCGTTCCTCCTTTTTCTCCATAACTAACGAACGAACTAACTAACTAATAGTAACTAACTATTAAATTATAGGTATTGTAATTTCCTTTCAAATTTGGCTGTTAGTGAACGTAACGAATATGAATTTATCCGAAGTTCGGAATTATCCGAAATAACGAATGCCGAATTTAAACAAATGGAAGGGAACTAATTAATAATAATAAAAGAACATTTTTATTTTTATTATTATTATTATTGTTCTTTATTATTAATTTGTTACGTTCTATTCATTTAGATACAGCATTTATTATTTTGGATAATTTGTGTCTTCGGATAAAATCGTATTCGTTACGTTCACTAAGCCAAATTTGAAAGGAAATTCTAATACCTATAATGTAATAGTTAGTAATAGTTATTAATAGTTAGTTGGTTATTATTTCAGATTTTCGTATTTACAGGTTTTCAAATTTTCGGATTTCCGTTCATATTTTCGGAGTTTCGTTCTTATTTTTTGATTTTTGAATTTTCAGATTTTCACATTTCTGAATCTTCACATTTGCGAATTTTTGAATTTCCGAATTTGTAAAACTTTTGAATTTCCAAATTTCCAAAAATTCCAATCTTTCAAATATTCGAAAAAATTTGTCAAACTGGTTTTCCTTCATTTGAACATTTCCGAATTAAGGAATTTGTCGAATTTTGTTGAAAAAATAATTCAAAGTGAAACAAATTGCACGTCTATTGAAATGTATGTTGCATATCTATAAAGGATTGGGCAAGTAAAAAGGTGCTCAAGTTCCTGGTATGAATGAAGTGTTGTTCTATACCTCTTCATTGCTTGGCAAAAATGGGCGTAAACCATGTGTCTCAGCTGGTCTAGTATTACAGCAGCATAGTAATCTTTAGTGTCGGGGAGTCCCATGCCTCCTGCCCCTTGATATCTGATTAGGGCACCCCCTCAGTTTAAAGATCTTGTTTCATTCATAGCTATAGTACAACGTCTCTGAATGAATGATGTGGCAGACCCAGCCAGAGCAGAGGCTTTTGGAGAGGACTATGGGCAAATCTCCTACTCACTGATTATGGCCCACAGAGAGAGCAGATCATTCTCTAATGATGGACAACCACTTAATGGATGCTGAGAGCAAGTCTTGGATAACATCTCAGAATCTACTGTATGTCTATGGCCTTTGTTTTATTTTTCATTTAAATTGGGAGGTCAAGCCTTTAAAAAACTAGGGGCAAGCCTCCAACCCACTAATTATGTCCCACAGAGAGAGCAGATCATTCTCTAATGATGGACAACCACTTAATGGATGCTTAGAGCAAAAATTGGATAACATCTCAGAATCTACTGTATGTCTATGGCCTTCTTTTTATTTTTCAATGAAATTGGTAGGTTAAGCCTTTAGAAAACTAGGGGCAAGCCTCCAACCCCCTGATTACGGCCCACAGAGAGAGCAGATCATTCTCTAATGATGGACAACCACTTAATGGAGGCTGAGAGCAAGGCTTGGATCACTTCTCTGAATCTACTGTATGTCTATGGCCTTCTTTTTTATTTTTCAATGAAATTCGGAGGCCAAGCCCTTAAAAAACTAGGGGCTAGGGGCAAGTCTCCTACCCACTGATTATGGCCTACAGAGAGAGCAGATCATTCTCTAATGATGGACAACCACTTAATGGACGCTGAGAGCAAGGCTTGGATCACTTCTTTGAATCTACTGTATGTCTATGGCCTTTTTTTTAGTTTTAAATCAAATTTGGAGGCCAAGCCCTTAAAACACCAGTTTGGGGTGTGAAGCTTGTTACAAAGGCATCTACCACATTGACTCTAATCACCCCGTATCACAATATAGTAAATAAAAAAATGGATTATTTTTAAATGATTTTTTATTAGGAGGAAGCAAACACATGAAACGATGCAATGTGTCTTATTTCCACTTCACATCTCCTGCCCCTGAAATGTGTGCCATGCTGTTCGTGTTTTATTGAACCCCTCAGCAATTGCCTGGCAAAACGCATGTTGGATCTTTGAGTGACCGGGTGACGTACGGTGGCCTGCAGGCGCATGCAGATAAGCAAATCTTAGAGCAAACACGAAGTCCATTAGGATTCTGGCAGGTCGGCTTACAATGGGCATCGCAGATAGCATAGTATTTATTTGGTCCACAATCTTTGGGGAAGAGAAATAGACAGTGTAAGGTCAGTAATAAAGTATGACACCTCCCACAATTATAACGTCATTAACTACTTGAAGACCAGGCATTTTCTGGCACTTTTTTCTGTTTACATGTGAAAATCTTCTTTTTTTTTTTTTTTGCTAGAAAATTACTTAGACTCCACCCAAACATTTTATATATATATATATTTTTTTTTTTTATTTATTTTTTTTTTTTTAAATCAGAGGCCCTAGAGAATAAATTGGTTTTGACATTTTTTTATGCGGTATTTGCACAGAGGTTTTTCAAACACAATTTTTGGGAAAAAATACACTTTTTTGAATTTTAATGCAAAAAACACAATATATAACCAAATTTTTTTTGTAAAATGTGATAATGTCGTGCTAAGTAAATAGATACCACATATATCATGCTTTAAACCTGTGCACGCCCATGCAGTGGCGATGAACAATGTAAATTTTACTATCCATAGGCGTTTTTAAAAGCCTTTACAGGTTATCAGTTTAGATTTACAGAGGAGGTCTATGGCTAGAATTACTGCCCATGATCTGACGTTTGTGGCAATACCTCACATGTGTGGGATGATCGCTGTTTGTGAACTCACGTGCTTACCTTTGCACGCTAGCGGATGGGAGGAACATTTTTTTTTTTTCAATCATTAACCACTTAAGGATCGAGCCTATTTCAGACATTTGTTGCTTACAAGTTAAAATCAGTAATTTTTTTGCTAGAAAATTACTTAAAACCCCAAAACATTATATATAAGACTCTGGAGAATAAAACGGCGATCGTTGCAATTTTTTATTGTCTTGCCAATTTTCCTGTCGCACACCTTTCTGGCAAACAAGGCTCATGAAAGAGTGGGTGCTGCAGCGACTACCAGCTGGATCCCTGAAACGTCATGCATGTGTGTATATTAGCCAGCACACCGAGGATCACCGTCCAAAGACTCTTTATTTAAAGAGCGATCACATCACAGAAGAGTACAACGTTTTGGAGCCATGCAGGACCCCTTCGTCAGGCATGTAAACTGCCTGACGAAGGGGTCCTGCATGGCTCAGAAATGTTGCACTCTTCTGTGCTGTGATCTCTGCATTGCAAGCCCGCGATGTCCCCACTCCAGGCTGCGTCCATCTTCTGCCCCTCTTCCTTCCGGAGCCGCGATCTCTGGCTCTGTGACTGGCCGGAGTCGTACGACGTCACTCCCGCACATGCGTGCGGAAGCCACCAATCGCGGCACAATCTCAGTGAAGGAATCCCATGGAGGCCGTTTCTTCACTGCCCATGTGCTTGATGACGTGGGCACATCAGAGTACACTGTATATCTCCTAAACCATGCAGGTTTAGGAGATATGAAGGGAACCTACAGGTAAGTCTTATTATAGGCTTACCTGTAGGTTAAAGTGGTTGTCAAGGGTTGACAACCACTTTAAGGAAATTTGAGGTGATTGGAATATAGGAAAGAGAGTGGGAAGACAACTATCAAGGGTCCAAGTACAGTTATTTCATCATAAAAACCCAAGAAGAAAAATGGACATGTTTTTCAGGTTCTGGGCCCCATCCCCTGCTACTCCAGGGTTTAAATATATTTATCTGTAGAAAGCTATACTGGTTATTATCACAGTAGTTTCTGTGGCAGAAAATAACAGAATGGAACAGATATCCATGTCAGCCATTTCTCTTATAATAATCTGCGTCAGTAGCTCTATAGTCAGATAATGGCTTAGATTACAGTTGATGAGCTCTCCGTTCATTAACTGGAAGTCAAAGTGGAACTTCACTCTCCCAACCAACATTGATTATTTTTAACCCTTAATGGAAATAAGTGATTGCCCCCTAAACCTAATAACTGGTTGTGTCGCCCTTGGCAGCAACAACTGCAATCAAGCGTTTTGCGATAACTGGCGATGAGTCTTTCACATCACTGTGGAGGAATTTTGGCCCAATCTTCTTTGCAACATTGTTTTTTATTCAGCCACATTGGAGAGTTTTCCAGCATGAATGGGCTGTTTAAGGTCTTGCCACGGCATCTCAATCGGATTTAAGTCTGGATTTTGACTAGACCACTGCAAAACCTCAATTTTTGTTTTTTAGCTATTCAGAGGTGGACTTGCTGGTGTGCTTCGGATCATTGTCCTGCTGCATAACCCAAATGTACTGGAGGTCAGGAAATGATGGCCAGACATTACCCTTCAGCATTTTCTGGTAGAGCGCAGAACTCATGGTTCCATCAATTATGGCAAGTCACCCAGGTCCTGAAGCTCAAAGCAGCTCCAGACCATCACAATACCACCACCATGTCTGACTGTTGGTGATGTTCTTTTTATGAAATGCTGTGCTATAACGGGTTTCACACCTTCCAACAAGTTTAACTTTTGTCCCATCAGTCCACAGAATATTTGACCAAACGTCTTGGGGATAATCACATTTTTTTTTTGGCAAATGTGAGACGAGCCTTTGTGTTCTTTTTTGGCTTTGGTCTTGGAACTCCCCCATGGACGCCATTTTTGACCAGTCTCTTTCTTATTGTTGAACCATGAACACCGACCTTACCTGAGGCCTGCAGTTCTTTAGATGTTGTTCTGGGTTCTTTTAAGACCTCCTGGATGAGTCATCGTTGTGCTCTTAAAGTAATTTTGGTGAGCCGGCCACTCCCGAGAAGGTTCCCCACTGTTCCAGGATTTCTCCATTTGTGGATAATGGCTCTCACCATGGTTTGTTGGAGTCCCAGGCTGCTACATGTCAATTACATTGTTTCTCATGTGTTCTTGAATTTCTTTAGATCGCAACGTGATGTGTTGCTTTTTGAGATCTTATAGCGTGCTTCACTTTTCCAGACAGCTTCTATTTAAAGCGGAGCTTCAGCCCCTCCCTCCAAAAATGAAAAGTCAGCAGCTACAAATACTGTAGCTGCTGACTTTTAATATTAGGACACTTACCTGCCCAGGGATCCCGCAATGTTGGCACCCCAGCTGATTTTTCAATCAGCTCTGGGGTGCTGCCCCACCATTCCTTATATGGGAAACCGGCAGTGAAGCCTTGCGCTGCACAGCCAATTCTCCCCATGCATGAAGCACACTACACTTTCCAAAAGGCCTGGCAGCAGTGGAAGGGGGGGGCAAACTTCTGCGGCACCGCGCCATGGTGAGGTCTCCCAAAAGTGGGGACGGGTACCTGTCAGAAAGGTGCCAAATATGGCAGTGGAGGGGGGAGAGGAAGCAAACAAGCTTAGCTTCTCCTTTTGGGTGCAGCTCTGTTTTTAATTGATTTCTTGATTCAACAGGTCTGGCAGTAATCAGGCCTGTGTGTAGCAAGTGAAATTTAACTCAGCTTTCCAAAAAATGTGTTTAATCGCAGTTCATTCATGATTTAGCAAGGGGAAGGGGGTAATTACTTTTTCACATAGGGCCAGGCAGGTTTGGACAATTAATAAATTAATTTATGGCAGTTGAGGGGGGAGAGGAAGCAAACAAGCTTAGCTTCTCCTTTTGGGTGTAGCTCTGTTTTTAATTGATTTCTTGATTCAACAGGTCTGGCAGTAATCAGGCCCTGGGTGTGGCAAGTGAAATTTAACTCAGCTTTCCAAAAAATGTGTTTAATCGTAGTTCATTCATGATTTAGCAAGGGGAAGGGGGTAATTACTTTTTCACATAGGGCCAGGCAGGTTTGGACAATTAATAAATTAAATCATCATTCAGAAACTGCATTTTGTATTATCTTTGTGTAATATTAAAATTTGTTTGATGAACGGAATCACTTAAGTGTGACAAATATGCAAAAAAAAATTAAAAATCAGGAAGGGGACAAATACTTTTTCACAGCACTGTATGTTGGCTTTTGGAATTTACAAATGCAGCAATTTAAAAATTGGATGAAAGCTTTAGCACTGGGATACACTTTTGGATAGAGAAATAGTGCATGTTGTATACAAATATATACCGTAGATCAGACCAAAAATGAGAGACACATGTGGAGGAAAGAGGGACAGCGAGACTTTGTTCAAAATGAGGAACAGTCCCTCGAAATCCGGGACAGTTAGGAGCTCTGGGAAAGATACTAACCTTGTGCAGCGGCATCTAATGATTGCAGGGCTGTAGAAAGAGAAAGGAAATCAAATTAGTTCACAAAAAATGGCAACATATAGATGAAGAATTTGTAACATAATAAGGAGATGGGATCACTGATGAAATGATTCCCAGGAACAGAGGGGTGCGCGGTTCAAAAACATTTCCATTCATTGGAGCTCCACCATAAAATAAACCCAAACCTGGACAAAAATAGGGGGGCGGCCACTGATGAACCCCTCCTGAAAATGCTTGTTCTCTGGCTGTGCCTGACTTCACTACTGATCTGTACTGAAGACATGGGATTGGTATGACAGCCAGAAAATTAGCAGTTTCAACAAGGAGACATTACTTATGTTAAGAAATGTTCTGATAAATGTCCCATTGAAAGCATTTTATTATACAGTATCTTTTCAATTAAATTAGATATGTTATATAGCAGATATTAAAAGTTATTGTTTTTTTTTTATATATTTTCAGTATTTTTTAATTTATAGCGCAAAAAACAAAAAAAAACAAAAAAAAAAGACACCCACTGGTGATCAAATATCACCAGAAGAAACCTCTATTTGTGTAAAGAAAAATGTGTAAAACAGTTAAAACAGTGCAGTGCCAAATTGCACAAATACCCTGGTCATGGAGGGGGTAAAACTAAGTGGTTGAGGTAACATAACAACAGCCTTTAAAAGAGAAAAAAAAAAAAATTAATTATTTAGAGAAAATTGCATACAAACTTATAGCAGCCTAAATGGTTAACTCATTATGTTTTTGGCAGAAGCGACAATTTTTTTTTTACAACATTGATTTTTAAATTTTTATTAGATATGTTTTATAGCAGATATTAAAAGTTATTGTTTTTTAAAAATATTTTCAGTATTTTTTTTCATTTATAGCGTAAAAAAACACACATACAAATTTAGTTTGGGTACAGCGTTACATGACTGCACAATTGTCAGTTAAAGCAGTGCAGTGCCAAATAGCACAAATGCCCTGGTCATGAATGGGGTAAAATCAAGTGGTTAAGGTAACATAACAACGGTCTTTAAAATAGAAAAAAATCAATTAATTATTTAGAAAAAATTGCATATAAAACTATAGCAGCCTAAATGGTTAACTCATTATGTTTCTGGCAGAAGCGACCATTTTTTTTTACAGCACATGGTCAGTTTTGAAACCTATATTTTTGACAAAATTTCATTCTTTAATTTTTTTTATTAGATATGTTTTATAGCAGATATTAAAAGTTATTGCTTTTTTTAATATTTTCAGTATTTTTTCATTTATAGCACAAAAAATAAACACCCAGTGGTGTGTGTGTGTACAGCGTTGCATGACCGCACAATTGTCAGTTAACACAGTGCAGTGCCAAAAAGCACAAATGCCCTGGTCATAAAGGGGGTAAAACCAAGTAGTTAAGGTAACATAACAACAATCTTTAAATTAAAAGATTTCAATTAATTATTAAATAAAAATTGTATATAAAACTATAGCAGCTTAAATGGTTAACTCATCATGTTTCCGGCAGAATCAACATTTATTTTTTACAACACATGGTCAGTTTTGAAACCTATATTTCTGACAAAATTTGATTTTTAATGTTTTTTTATTAGCTATGTTTTATAGCAGATATTAAAAGTAATTTTTTTTTTTATATATATTTTCAGTATTTTTTTCATTTATAGCACAAAAAAACACCCAGTGGTGATCAAAATCACCAGAAAAAAGCTCTATTTGTGTAAAAAAAAATTATACAAATTTTGTTTGGGTACAGCCTTGCAGGACCGCACAATTGTCAGTTAAAACAGTGCAGTGCCAAACAGCACAAATGCCCTGGTCATGAAGGGGGTAAAACCAAGTGGTTAAGGTAACATAACATTCTTTAAAATAGAAAGATTTCAATTAATTATTTTTAAAACATTGTGTACAAAACTATATCAGCTTAAATGGTCAACTCATTATATTTCTTGCAGAATTAAACAATTTTTACAACACATGGTCAGTTTTGAAACTTATATTTTTGACGAAATTAGATTTTTACATTTTTTATTAGATATGTTATATAGCAGATATTAAAACATCTTGTTTTTTATTTAAATATTTTCAGTGTTTTTTCATTTAAAAAAAAAAAAAAAAACACACCGTGGTGATCAAATATCACAAGAAGAAAGCTCTATTTGTGTAAAAGAAAATGATACAAATTTTGTTTGGGTACAGCGTTGCACAACCGCACAATTGTCAGTTAAAGCGATGCAGTGCCAAACAGCACAAATGCCCTGGTCACGAAGGGGGTTAAGCTAACATAACATTCTTTAAAATGGAAAGATTTAAATTAATTATTTAATAAAAATTGCGTATAAAACTTTAGCAGCCTAAATGGTTAACTCATTATGTTTCTGGCAGAATCTAACATTTTTTTTTTTTTTATAACACATGGTCAGTTTTGAAACCTATATTTTTGATGACATTTGATTGTTTAATTTTTTATTAGATGTGTTAAATTTAAGGTATTAAAAGTAATTGCTTTTTTTAATATCGTCAGTATTTTTTCATTTATAGCGCAAATAAAAACACCCAGTGGTGATCAAATGTCACCAGAAAAAAGCTCTATTTTTGTAAAAAAAAATGATACAAATTTTGCTTGGGCACAGCGTTGCACAAATGCACAATTGTCAGTTAAAACTGTGCAGTGCCAAATAGCACAAATGCCCTGGTCATGAAGGGGGTTAAGCTAACATAACATTCTTTAAAATGGAAAGATTTAAATGTATTATTTAATAAAAAATGTGTATAAAACTTTAGCAGCCTGAATGGTTAACTCATTATGTTTCTGGCAGAATCTAACATTTTTTTTTTTATAACACATGGTCAGTTTTGAAACCTATATTTTTGATTAAATGTGATTGTTTAATTTTTTATTAGATATGTTAAATATCAGGTATTAAAAGTTATTGCTTTTTTTAATATTGTCAGTATTTTTTCATTTATAGCACAAATAAAAACACCCAGTGGTGATCAAATATCACCAGAAAAAAAGCTCTATTTGTATGTTGTTTGGGTACAGTGTTGCACCACCGCGCAATTGTCAGTTAAAACCATGCAGTTCCAAACAGCACAAATGCCCAGGTCATGAAGGGGGTTAAGCTAACATAACATTCTTTAAAATAGAAAGATTTAAATGTATTATTTAATAAAAGTTGTGTATAAAACTATAGCAGCCTAAATGGTTAACTCATTATGTTTCTGGCAGAAGCGACCATTTTTTTTTATAACACATGGTCAGTTTTGAAACCTATATTTTTGATGAAATTTGATTGTTTAATTTTTTTATTAGATATGTTAAATAGCAGGTGTTTAAAGTTATTGCTTTTTTAAACATTTTCAGTATTTTTTCATTTATAGCGCAAAAAAAAAAAAAAACAGTGGTGATCAAATATCACAAGAAGAAAGCTCTATTTGTGTAAAAGAAAATGATAAAATTTTGTTTGGGTACAGCGTTGCGCGACTGCGCAATTGTCAGTTAAAGCAGTGCAGTGCCAAACAGCACAAATGCCCCGGTCATGAAAGGGGTTAAGCTAACATAGCATTCTTTAAAATAGAAAGATTTAAATGTATTATTTAATAAAACAATGTGTATAAAACTATAGCAGCCTAAATGATTAGCTCATTAGGTTTCTGGCAGAATCCACATTTTTTTTTTACAACACATGGTCAGTTTTGAAACTTATATTTTTGACGAAATTTGATTTTTTCATTTTTTATTAGATATGTTATATAGCAGATATTAACTCATTATGTTTCTGGCATTTTTTTTTTAGAACACAAGGTCATTTTTATAACCTGAGATATTTCCAGAGATATAAGTGCTCTGAACAAATTTTTCTGATCTTTGGAAATGCCTGGCGTTGGAGACTTCTGTTAGTTGCTGTCCAGCCCTCAGGAATTTGGGTTGAGACAAGTCTGCATAATAATAATTTTGTAAATAAACACAATTAAACGGGGCACTCACCCAATGAGAAGAAGAGAAGTACAGCGATGGGTGCCGTCATTTTCCTTTCTGATCTGAGAAATAATAAATACTCATCATAAATAAGTTGGGACATTTACTAAGACATAAGGCTTACTGATGATGATAAATAAGTTGGAGGGTCGTTCAGTAGACGATATCGCGGGATGAATACTCACACACAGCGAAGGGTCCGATCTCAGCGTCAGATGTTCTGCTATAGAAGACGAGACAATATCACTGCCTGATATTTATTGAATTTCAATATTAAGTAAATCTGTTCTAGTCTGGGAAAAACAAATCCACATCAGCAGCTTCCATGTGATCCCTCTTGGGGCAATTCCGGCTGAGGCGACATCATCTCCTGTGACTGATTATTGGGTTACCAGCAATCTTGATGAGCAATATATGGTTCTGAAAAAAATAATTTTTCATCCATATGAGAAGCATATCCTTTAGAGCAGGCGTGTCCAAAGTCCAATTGCGGCCCGTGTTTGATAGGGCCCTCCCTGCGCTGTGTTACTGCACACAGCCACAAGGGCAGGCAATTCATCTTTGCTGAGGAAGGACTATTGCGCATGCCCCACCACCACATATACTAAGAAACGCGTTGCATTGCTATTGCATCTTGGGAGCGCCTCTACGTCATCCAGACAGCCACACTGTGATAGCGCTGCGTTCCACACCGCGCATCACCCGGACTTCAGGCTTCCTTGCTGGGTTCCGCCTGAGAGACGGGCAGACCTGTGACGTTCCTCCTGCTGGCATCAGCCTCACAGCAGTGCCTCCCTGTCCTGTGGATGTCAAAGGTTTACACCCAGCTTCCCACCATGTTGAGTCTGTTTTAATCTTGTGAGTAGCCCTTTGTTGGGGGCAGTTAAAAAATATATAGTGTTAACGCTCTCACTCGCTCATACTGGTCACTGGAAGTTCAATGGTGGCCAAGACCATACAGCGGTTTAACAGGACAGGTTCCACTCAGAACAGCGCCTCACCATGGTTGACCAAAGAGGTTGAGTGCAGTGCTCAGCGTCATATCCAGAGGTTGTCTTTGGGAAATAGACGTATGAGTGCTGCCTGCATTGCTGCCAGAGGTTGAAGGGGTGAGGGATCAGCCTGTCAGTGCTCAGACCATACGCCGCACATGACCAAGATAAACTTATTTGGTTCAGATGGTGTCAAGCATGTGTGGTGGCAACCAGGTGAGGAGCACAAAGACAAGTGTGTCTTGCCTAAAGTCAAGCATGGTGGTGGGAGTGTCATGGTCTGGGGCTGCATGAGTGCTGCCGGCACTGGGGAGCTACAGTTCATTGAGGGAACCATGAATGCCAACATGTACTGTGACATACTGAAGCAGAGCATGATCCCCTCCCTTCAGAGACTGGGCCGCAGGCCAGTATTTCAACATGATAAAGACCCCAAACACACCTCCAAGGCGACCACTGCCCTGCTAAAGAAGCTGAGGGTAAAGGTGATGGACTTTCCAAGCATGTCTCCAGACCTAAACCCTATTGAGCATCTGTGGGGCATCCTCAAATGGAAGGTGGAGGAGCACAAGGTCTCTAACATCCCCCAGCTCCGTGATGTCATCATGGAGGAGGGGAAGAGGACTCCAGTGGCAACCTGTGAAGCTCTGGTGAACTCCATGCCCAAGAGGGTTAAGGCAGTGCTGGAAAATAATGGTGGCCACACAAAATATTGATACTTTGGGCCCAATTTGGACATTTTCACTTAGGGGTGTACTCACTTTTGAGTTATTTTGAGGGGACAGCAAATTTACACTCTTATACAAGCTGTACACTCACTACTTTACATTGTAGCAAAGTTTTATTTCTTCAGTGTTGTCACATGAAAAGATAGAATAAAATATTTACAAAAATGGGAGGGGTGTACTCACTTTTGTCAGATACTGTACATAAATCTATTCATGACAATATATAAACCCTGTCACCCTAAAACAAAATCTTAAGCTGTACTGATAGAATCATTGAATATACATAACTATTCCAGCACATGTATAAGTAATGATGAGAAGTAAATTGGCCGATCGTTCAGTAGACGATATCGTAGGATGAATACTCACACACAGCAAAGGGTCCGCTCTCAGCTGGAGATGTTCTTCTATAGAAGAAAATAACACAACCTAATATTTGATGTATTTAGATTTTAAGTAAATCTCTTCAAGTCTGAGAAAATAAATCCACATCAGCAGCTTCCATGTGATCCCTTTGTGTACAGAGTCACCTGACTATTCCTGCTGGGATGGCATTAACTGTATATCTTCTCGGATTAATCATCAAGTTACCAGCAAGCTAAATGGGCAACATGATGGTCTGCAAAAAAATCAAATTCTCATCTATATGAGAAGAATTTTCTTTAGAGCTTTAAGTAAAGTATAGAGAAGTTAGACCCCCCCACCCCACATCAAGCTCAATAATTCTTCAGGGAGTAAATTACTTGATGTGTATTTAAAAGCCTATGGGTTTTATATTTGTCCTAGGACTTCTGTGGATGGTTATTAGGAAAACATCAATATAGGAGATAATAGTTTTAAGATCACCCAGGAAAATACATTTCAGGGCTTCTGAGGGCCACTCTTACATAGTTAGTCAGGTTGAAAAAAGACCATCTAATTCAACCAATAGGAAATATAAATAAATAGAATACCTCCATACAGTGGCAGCTCGTCAATTAGGGGTGCACAGGCGCTATCCCCCCTCCATGCATCCAGATCCAGCCCCCTAATCTACATGCTGGGTGCTGGACGCATGGATTCCAATGATTTCTATGGGGTTTTTTGAAGCACGTAATTAGAGCCAGAAGCTCTAGTAGGCTTTATAAAAGGGTGGGCTCAGGGTGCAGAGCACTGCGCCCTGAGACCACCCACTGTGTGGCAATAACAAATGAATATTAACTATTGTCACACTGATTCTCCTCCCATCCAATCAGGAAGTGGGTCCTGAGGCCTGTGTCCCGATTGCCCGAAAGGAGAAGCAAGCCCATTGACCTAGGAGGAGGACGGTGGGGACAGTATGGCGGCAGGCTCTGGAGCTGTTGGAGAGTTTTGCAGCAACGGAGCTTTACGGAGGAGGAGCTGCTGATCAGAGCTGTGCAGAGTATGGGCAGAAAGGAGCAACAGTACCCGGTGAGAGTACTGTACTGATTCTGACCTGGCAGCTGTGTGACCGACCGACCCACGGGTGGGGGGGGGGGGGTTGGTGAGGGTGCATTGTTTGAACTTCACAATCCTTTACTCACAGTTGATCCGAAAGAAGGTAAAAAAAGCTATGAAGCATTATCCAATTTGCCCCATTGGGTGCATCTAATTTAGGGAGGTGTTACAGCTGTGGGAGGGTTATAATATGAATGTGTCAGGAAAGGCGTAGAGTGCTAGGTATGTGCAAGCGCAGAATTCCTAATAGGTTTGCTCATGCACACTTCAGTGCACATACCCGCCACTAAGACAGGCACCAAGCAGCCTATTTAAATGCCACTGATGCACTAGGACCTTGCCTTATGGTATGTGATCTCCTGTTGCAGACTTGATTTGCCTTGACTATGCTAGAACTTTACCTGTACTGACCTCTGGCTTGCCTCTGGATTACGTCTCTGCCTGCACCTTATGTCTACCTGCCTCACTGTTACTGACTCTGGCCTGGACTCTGACTACTCTCTTGTCTGCTTCTGACCTGCCTGCCAGTTACTGACCTGGCTTGCCTGACTCTGCTCTATATCCTGAACCTGTGGCTTCATCCGTGCTCAGCCACCCTCAGCCTGCTGAGTGCCTGCTGTCCATCTTCCAGTGACCTGCCAGCCTGTCATCTCTGTTGATCAGCATCCAAGGTCCAGCCTACATCTGGACAAGTATAAACTAGTCTTCTAGCATCTGCCACTGCAAGAACTGTTAGACACATGTGTCACTTCGAGCCCTTGTGCCTCCTGTTACCTTACCAGGGGTACTGAGCTGGGTACTGAGATCTAAAAGATGCCTAACTCTCCACTTCAGACTCCATCTCCAGGTACATGACAAAATGTCTCTCTGCGGACCACTCAACCATGTGCTCTTGTGACGAAATGCATGGGGCATGGTATGGTCGTGGTTCACAGCGATCTTGGAGAGAGAGCTTTTTGCAGGCTGGCTGGGCTGAGATACCATTGAAATAGGCACAACCAGTAACTCACACCCACTACTCCTACAAAATCCTGATGGTGGCTAGTAATGGAAAACTACAGCAAATATTAAAAAAGTGGTCAAGGTAGGAATCCTGGAGACCACATATGATCTACCCCACCCAGTAAACCCAGATCCAGCAGATATCTAGGTTATCATTAATCTTGTTAACCCCCTAATGCAATTGTGAATACAGGAACTGAACAGTTTGATTATCCAAGTTAACCCTATCCTGGTAAATAAAATATTTAGGATTAAGAATGTGGTCTCGCCTTCATGACACAGATGGTTCCCATTTAGGTTGGCCGAGAGGACTGAGACTACATACTATGTATTAAGTCTAAGCAATCAGTATTGTTCCTATGAAACTTATATCTTCTGTTCTGTTACCTACATTTATCTTCATGCTTATTGTGTTACAACTCATTGTACAGTAGACAATGCTCACATTTGTGTACGTGCAATTTATTTCTATCTTTAATAAAAATGCTACAGTGAGCACTATGCCAGTTTAATCTTTTTTGAGAAATTCTTTAATTTTGAGCCATTAATGATTGTTGGATCAAACATGTGGACGATCAGTGGAGGAGAGTGAGACTCCTGTGTGCAGTCCAGCAAGGAACACAGACCTGGGTGTTTTATACCAAAGCACAGTCTGACCTTTGTTATGGGGGTCATGTTAAGAAGGTGAGAGTGTGACCAAAGGGGAATCATGGTGGGGGTCTACTCATGGCCGTCTTTAAGACGGGGAAAAAAGGGGCAGGGCAGTCATTGTTGTGGGCCCCAAAGTAGATGCCCCTGGAGACCGCGTTGCCTGCAAATAGCTGATAAGTGGATTTGGCTACCACTTAGGAGATGAGGGTGAAATATAATGTTGGGGCGCTGGTGATTGGTTGGGTATTATGCCTGCAGCCTGTACAGTGATTGGCCAGCTTGGTAAGGTAAACCTTGTTCAGGGAGAGCACCTGTCAGTCTGAGGCACAAGCATACCAACCCCTCTCCCTCATCATATCCGACAAACCGTAGACCATTAGCTCACTGAAGAACAACACAGGGGGTTGTGGAGGGATAGGAGGGAGTCCTGTGTAATGATGGGGGGTAGTGGGGGGGGGGTTCCTGTGTAATCATGGAGGTAGTATGGGGGGAGTGGGTCCTGTGTAATCATGGAGGTAGTATGGGGGGAAGGGGTCCTGTGTAATCATGGAGGTAGTATGGGGGGAGGGGGTCCTGTGTAATTGTCCTGTGTAATCAAGGGTGTAGTATTGTTTTTGTTTTTTTTTTAGATGTTGGGGCGGGCAACAAAATTGCATAGGTGGGGGAGGTGGGGCAAGAAAATGTTTGCCCAGGGTTCAATCAATATTAAAGATGGCCCTGGGTCTACTTGTCACACATTTCTTCACTAGATACAATGTTTATGGTGGACTTTTCTCATGGACTTGCACTTTCTCATTTTGCATTCATTAACTTTATTTGCACTTTGGGATTATATTCTTAATGTTTTAGTATGATCAACTTGTTCATTAGCACACGTTTATGTATGTGATTGATTGTACAATGTTCATTGTAGTTTATTATTTATTTATATATATATATATATATATATATATAGTGAATTTATGTTAAGTTATAATTAACCACTTGCCCATTGGTCATGGATACTTCTACCCTCTTCCTAACCAGACCAATTTTCAGCTTTCAGTGCTCTCACATTTTGAATGGCAATTACTCGGTCATGCAACATTGTACCCATATTACATTTTGTCCTTTTTTCACACAAATAGAACTTTCTTTTGGTGGTATTTTTTCACCGCTGGGTTTTTTATTTTTTTGTGCTATGAATTAAAAATGACCGAACATTATGTAAAAAAATAAAAATGAATTTTTCTTTGTTGCTGTTATATAATTTTGCAAATTAGTAATTTTTCTTCATACATTTTGGCCAAAAGTTATACTGCTACATATCATTGATAAAAAATAACCAGAACCAGTGGATATTATTTGGTCTTAGTGAAAGTTATAGAATCCACAAGCTATGGTGCCTATCACTGAAAATTGATCACACCTGATGCACTGAAGGCCTATCTCATCAATTGAGACCCTAACATGCCAGAAAAGTACAGGAAACAGTAGTTAGTAAGCGGCATGGGGAGATTTTTGAAGCTGTATTTTTTTCCCACAATTCTTGCAAAATTAAGATTTTTTTTTTCTTTTCACAAAATTGTCATATTAACAGGTTAATTCTCACACACAGCATATGCATACTGCAAATTGCACCCCAAAACACATTCTGCTACTCCTCCTCAGTATGGCAATACCACATGTGTGAGACTTTTACAAAGCATGGCCACATACAGAGGCCCAACATGCAGGGAGCACCGTCAGGCATTCTAAAGACATAAATTACACATTTCATTTCTTGACTACCTCTTGCACTCTTGAAGGCCCTGGAGCACCAGAACAATGGAAACGCCCAAAAAATTACCACATTTTTGAATGTAAACACCCCAACATATATTCTAGGAGGCATAATGGTCTTTTGAACATGTCATACCTCCTGAGTATGGCGATACCACATGTGTGAGACTTTTCCACAGCCTGGCCACACAGAAAGGTCCAACATGCAGGGAGCACCATCAGGTGTTCTAGGGGCATAAATTTCAAATCTAATTGAACTACTTACATTTTTGTGAGGCACTGTAGTGGCACTGATAGGCACTGTAGTGGCATGGATGAGCACTGATGTGACAAGGATGTGGTACGGATGAGAACTGATTTGGCATGGTTGAGCACTGAGGTGGCATGGATGTGGCATGGATGAGAACTGATGTGGCATGGATGGGCACTGATGTGGCACAGATGTGACACCTATGAGAACTGACGTGGCCTGGATGAGTACTGATGTGGCATGGATGTAGCATGGATGATCACTGATGTGGCATGGATGAGCCATGGATGAGCATGAATGAGCCATAGATGGGGATGAATGAGCCATGGATGGGAATGGATGAGCCATGAATTGGGATGGATGAGCTGTGGGTGGAGATGGATGAACCCTGGGTTAGGATGGATGAGCTGTGGAAGGATGAGCCAGGGATGGGGATGGATGAGCTGTGGGTGGGAATGGATGAACCGTGGCTGGGGATGAATGAGCCATGGATGGGGATGGATGAGCTGGGAATAGGGATGGAAGAGCCTTGAATGGGGATGGATGAGCCGTGGATGGGGATGGATGAGCTGTGAATGGGGAGGGAAGAGCCGTGAATGGGGATGGATGAGCCATGGATGGATGATCCATGAATGGGGATGGATGAGCCATGGATGGATGAGCCGTGACTGGGGATGGATGAGCTGTGGATGGATGAGCCGTGGATGGGGATGGATGAGCTGTGGATAGGGAAAGATGAGCATGAATGAGGATGGATGAGTGGAGGAATAGGCACAGATCAGCGCTGTGGGCACTACAGATCCAGCCCACAGCGCTGCTGTACTAGATCTCTCCTCTCACACTGTACCGATTGGTATGGAGAGGGGAAGAGCTGAAGCGGGCATGCGCGGGCTTGTTGACAACTGATCGCTCCATCATTGGGCAGAGTGATCACGTGGTAAAGGGCCACTGTCATCAGCCCTTTATTGTGATCCGTGATGCACCCGGTCATGGATGTTCCTGGGGGCGCACGGGAGCGCGATTATCCGACCGTGCTTCAGCTGTTTTTTTGGCTATGGCCTGGTCAGCAAGCGGTTAAGGAGTGCAGCAAACACATCTACACATTTGTCTTCCAAGTTACAGAGACTGTAAGTGAAATCTATCTCTCCACAACTGAATCAGCTATAGAGATCACATTTTCAGTGCTTAGATTGCGAAAGCAGAAAAGTCGGCTCTATTGACCCTCATAGCCACAGAAGATCATTAGGATTGCAGGAACTGAGAGGGAATGAAGGAGGATAATTTCAACTAAAGCAGGGCCCGGCAGCACAAGGGACACATCACATTCTTAGTAAGTAATGTTCCCTGTGCCTTTTTTTTAGTAACCTTAGACTTTAACCAAATTTAAATTTACTGACTTTAAACTTAACGGTGTTCAGTTAATGAATTGCATCTTGATACAAATAAATCATAAGAAATTGCAATTGTTTTTAGAAAGAATAGATTATGTTGGACTACATATTAACAGATATGACTAGGGAAATGTTATGGGCAAGAGGGAGGAGAGGCACCACATTCCCAGTTGATAGAGAAAAGGAAAAAAATATATAATGGGATTTTTAAGGTGCCAACCAACAACAATGCATACATTTAAAAAATATTGTAACAATTTTATTTGATATTTCCATAAAATCAAACAACATCTTAAAATCATCTAAAAAGTTGGACAGCATGTCTCGTAGTTTCAATAATGCATAAGATATTTTTGATAGGTGCCACAAATACATTGCTAGAAGTAATTATCTCAACATGTTTCGCCTTAGATACCGCTTCCTCAAGGGAATATGCTACAACATACAGGCTGCATCATAAATCACGTTGATTATATGCAAATGTACGAAAAAGCAAATGGAGAAAGTGATTGGTCCATACATGGCACCCGATGACTTTCAGGTGGTATATGCCAGCCACAGGAAAGGCTCATAGATATTCTGTAGGGTGACAGGATGATGAAAATTAGAAGAACCTCATGAGAGGAAAGCTACAATGGTGTCTGTCACTTAGATCCCAGTAAGGCCCAAATGGAAGCAACTTGATATGCTTGAGATGGTAAACCGCATGCTCCACTCAAGCATATCAAGTCGCTTCTATTTGGTCCTTATTGGGATCTAAGCAACAGACACCATTGCAACTTTCCTCTCATTCATATGAATGGGGCCTTAGATCTGTACATAAATGGTAAAGCAAGGCTAGTTTTAAGCAACATCGTATAAGGGAACTCCTTCGCCATAGATTCCGCTTTGTACAACTCTATTAATGAAGATC
>BLSH010266996.1:456906-470933 GCA_018402905.1 Glandirana rugosa | reverse complement strand
CCGTAAATATACGTCGTTACTACCCGTCACTACCCACCGTGACTACCCGTGACTATCCGGCGTGTCTACCCGTTAATTATCCACCGTGACTACACGTGACTATCCACCGTGACTACCCGTGACTATCCATCGACTATCCGTCGTGACTACCCGCCGTGACTATCTACCACGACTATCCATCGTGACTACTCTTCCGTGACTGTCCGTAATGACTACCTATCTCAACTCGCTTGAAGATCTTCAGGCCCAAGACGACCAAGCCGGCTTGAAGCCCTGTTTCAGGCCCAAGCCCAGGCCTGTCTTGGGCTTGAAACAGGGCCTGGGACTTGGGGTAACTTTAGTTACCCCTGGGTCTGAAAATCCGTGTTTCTACCGACATGGTCCGGGACAAAGTTCGGGTTCTGTCCGGACCCGAACCCGGACTTTGTCCCGAAGTTCGGCCGAACCAGCAGAACCCGGACTTCTAGAAGTTCGCTCAACTCTATCCATCAGTAATGCCTGTCAGTGCCTTCTCATCAGTGCTACCTATCAGCACCATCTATCAGTGCCGCCCATCAGTGCTGCCTATCAGCTACCTATCAGTGCCCATCAGTGCCACCTATCAGTGCACATCAGTGCCACCTATTAATTGCCCATCTGTGCGGCCTATCAGTGCCCATCAGTGCCACCCATCACTGCCCATCATTGCTGCATATAAATGCCCATCAGTGCTGCATATTAGTGCCTCATTATCAGTGCCCATCAGTGCCACCTCATCAGTGCTCATCAGTGAAGGAGAAAACATACTCATTTACAAAATTTTATAACAAAAACAAAGAAAAACATTTTGTTTCACAATTTTCAGTCTTTTTTTATTTGTTTAGCAAAAAAAAAAAAAAAAAAGTGGTGATCGAATGTCACCAAAAAGAAAGCTCTATTTGTGGGAAAAAATGCTAAAAATGTCATATAGGTACAGTGTTCTATGACCACGCTATTGTCATTCACAATGTGACAGTGCTGAACTGGTTCTGGACCACATTGTGACTATTGTCCGCGGCAATATGGCAGCGTCCCGCGATCGCCGACTATAAGCTGCGTTCACGGGCACTCCGCGGGGGGGCACGTGCGTGTCGCTGGCGGCACGTGCTTATGCCCACCGCACGCTGCTTGAGCAGAGCCGCGGGTTGGGTGGACTCGATCTCCGCTGGCGATCACCTTGTACAGAGCCAGAGCGGGGAACCACCGATGTAAACACAACGGTTACCCGTTCTGCCAGGTCGCCATGTCAGAGATCCACTGATCCCTGTCACTGGGATCAGTTAGATCTCTGGTGCCCCTCACAGTTAGAGCACGCCTAGGGAACACAGTTAGTCCCTCCACTGCCCCCTGCAGGTTAACCCCTTCCCTACCAGTGACATTTATACAGTAGTCAGTGGATAGTTACATTTCTGATTGCTGTATAAATGTCATTGGTTCCAATAAAGTGTCAAAAATATCCGACATGTCCACCACAATGTTGCAGTCCCAATAAAAATTGCAGATCGCCGTCATTACTAGTAAAAAAAAACAAATTGTAAAAACGCCAGTAATGAATTCTCAAGGTTTGTAAAGGCGCCAACTTTTGCGCAAACCAATGAATAAATGCCAATTGTGATTTTTTTTTTTACTAATAATATGAGGAAGAATATAAATTGGCCAAAACAAACGAAAAAATGTGTTTTTTTATATTTTTTTGGGATATGTATATTAGCAAAAATTAAGAAATGTTTTTTTTTACAAAATTCTTTATAGTGGTGAACAGAAAAGATGCAGCGGTGATCAAATACCACCAAAAGAAAGCTCTATTTGTGGGGAAAAAAAGGAAGCAAATTTTGTTTGGGTACAACGTCGCATGACCGCGCAATTGTCAGTTAAAACGACGCCGCGCCGAATCGCAAAAAGTGCTCTGGTCCTACAGTGGGAAATCCTTCCGCTCCTTAAGTGATTAAAAAAACAAACACTGTTGCTATTATTATTTTTATCATCATCACCATTAACGTTATCATCGTTAGTAATATTTTTATTATTAATATTATGAATAATATTCGATAAAACACTTTTAAAAAGGGACATTGTTGCTGTCATCATCATCATTATCATCAGGATTAAATTATTATTATGCATATAAAAATGGACATTGTTGCTATCAGTATAAAATTATTATTAATAATAGTATTACTGTTATTATTATTATATAAATATTATTATTATTATTATATACATTTTATTAGATAAAAGCTTTAAAAAAGGGACATTGTTGCTATCATCATCATAATCAGTATTACATTATTATTATTATTATTATTATTATTAATAATAATATTATTACGATTATTATTATTTCCTGCCTAAAAATAATCATTGTTGTTATCATCATCATCATCTTCTTCTTCATCATCATCAATATTAAATGTTATTATTATTATCATTCTGTAATTTTAGGAGACAAATATGGTGCCTAGCTTAAATTTTATTTGAACCATAAATAAAAATAAGATTTTTATGTAAATTACTTTGACTGTTGTCCAGTATCCCAGCAAACATTTCACAAATGATTAATGAACTGACCCGTACGCTGGAGTCAGGATAGCCTGACCCGAAAGCTCTTGCCAGCAGTAAGGTCACAGGGTGATCTTTGAGCGTCTCATCCAAAACAGGGGCCTCCAAACTTTTCAGTACAAGGGCCACGTCTTATATCATAGAAATATTTATAGGCCAAAAAAAAAAAAATCAGTTTTATAAATTAATTTAATAACATTTAAATGAATGGATACATTTTAGTTGGATTATTCTTTTATATAATCAGCATGGTAAGATTTAGAACAGTAGAGAAAGAACTTCATTAAAAGGAAGCAAAAAAATTCCACAGTCCCAATCAGAGACCCCTATTATATCAAAGTCCCCCCCTTACATCAGGGACCCTTCTTAGAGTCCCCTTTTGCATCAGGGATCCAATCCAAGTCAGTGGTGGTTGGTGGTATATTTTGGGGGGGCAAACAATGCACCCACAGCCCCCCCCCCCATGGTCAGTCAGTCAGTCATCCAGCCCCGCACTTACTCTATCTAGGTCGTGGGCGGGCAGCGCTCCTACGGGCAGTAGGTGGCGGCTTCCATCGCATCTCCTCCTCCTCTGCATCATGGCTGCTTCTGCCATGCGCCTCCTCCCTCACTCCTCCTCCTAGGCATCCAATAGGATTGCCTGTCCTTTCCGTCAATCGGGTGACGGGTCTCAGGACCCGCTTCCTGATTGGCCGGGAGGAGAATCAGTGTGACAATAGCTAATATTCATTTGCTATTGTCACACAAGTGGGTGTGCTTGGGGCGCAGTGCTCTGCTCCTGAGCCCACCCTTTTTGAAGCTCATTAGAGCCTCTGACTCTAATCGTGTTGAAATCCCATTGGAATCCATGCGTCCGGCACCCCGCTTGTAGATTAGGGAGCCTGGCGCCTGGATGGGAGGGGCCCCTGCGCCCCTTATGGATGGGCTGATGCTGATTAAAATTCAACAGTGCAAGGTAGAAAATGACCTGACTATCCAGTCAGTTGCAGCCACTGTTTGAGTATTTAACCAGTTGCCGACCACTTGCCATGGCTTGATGACGGCGGCTGCGAGATTGCTGATCGTGAATGCGCTCGATGTCCGCCGGCTTACCCGCGATCGCTCGCCCGCAGTGACAGAACGGGATCCGTGTATGTAAACACACGGATCGACTTTCTGTCAGGGGAGAAGGAGAGTGATCTTCTGTTCCCTGTATATGGGAGCTGCGATCACTCGCCTCCCCCAGTCAGCCCAGCCCCCACACAGTTAGTAACACATCCCAGGGAACACAGTTAACCCTTTGATCCCCCCCTAGTGTTAACCCCTTCCGTGCCAGTGACATTTACACAGTAATCAGTGCATTTTCATAGAACTGATCGCTGTATAAATGTCAATGGTCCCAAAAAAGTGTCTGTGGTTGCGGGGGTCTGTGGGTGGGGGGCTTTGTTTTTGACACTTTTTTTGGTGAATGAGTAGGGGTTCAATGTACCCATTCTCATTCACATGGGGGGGACTGGATCTGGGGGCCTCCTTGTTAAAGGGGGCTTCCAGATTATGATAAGTTCCCCGCCTGCAGACCCCCACATATATTGTAAAGTGTCAGCAGTGTGTCTGTGCAGTAAGAACTCAAGTTAAAGTGCAACAAACACCACTTTCCTTTGATTAAAGTGCCTCCAAGCATTTCTATTTCCCCTTCTCTATTACTTTTCGGTAATAAGCCCCCCATCGTGTCTGGGAGGCCAACAAGGAGAGGCAGACGTTCCCATGGCACTGCGAAGGGACCAGCAGTGTCTGTGTCCACAAGCAAAGGTGCATGTGGTTTGTCCTTAGGCAGGGCACCATTTCTTCTGTTTAGTGATGTTGCCCATGCTATCCAGCCACAGCATGCAGAGGAGGTGGTGGACTGGCTTAATAAACCATCTTAATCCTACTCATCCTCTGTTAAGCAAGCAGAGACTAGTTCTGCCTCCTTGTTCACAGCTACTCCTGCCATAGCCCCAGCATCATGCATGGAGGAGTCAGCTAAGTTATTTGAACACAGTGTCAGCCACTTGCTCCTTGATTATGCACAGGCATTACTTGATTCTGATGTCAAAAACACCAGTCATTTGGGTACCACATGCTTGACAAGGCATTTAGCCTCCCACCACTCAGCCCATTAGCAAGAGCACCTAAAAGGCACACAAAAGGGAAGCAATTCTGCTCCTCTTCACCTTTCAGGTCTACCCCCGCTATATCTCATGAACTTTCAGCAGCCTCCACTGACAGGGATAATGGTATAGTGCAGGGTGTCCCAGGTCATTGCAGCATGTCTACCAGTACCACACCACCAGCTGCAGACTATAGTAGGCAAATTTCTGACCCATCTGCTGCAGTGAGAAAAAAATAGACTCTCTGCCACATACATGCCCAGCGTCTAAATTCAAGCATGTCAAGGCTGCAGGCTTTACAAAACCGGCCTTTCCATCTGGTGAATTCTGCCCCCTTCTGTGATTTTACAGAATGTGCTGTACCACAATGGCAGGTTCCCAGTTGCTATTTCTTTGCACAAAAGACCATTCCAGCTCTTTTTCATCACGTGGAAGACAATGTTGTGGCATTGTTGGGCAGGGCAGTCAGACGCAAGATCCACATTACTGTTGACACATGGTTTAGCAAGCATGGTCAGGAACACTATATTTCATTCACAGCACAATGTGTAACCCTGCTTGCAACTCAGAAGGATGCAGGACAGGGCTCAGTACTGCAGCTTGTTTTGCCGTCTCATCTCCATACAGCTGGTGGTGGTGATAAGAGATTTATCAGCTCCACACCCTTCTCCTCCTCCTCTTTCTCCTCCTCCTCCATGTCCACCTCTGCTGAATTGACCTATGAATTACCAATACCCCTTAAGCATTCAAAGGGCTATTCAATGAGTTAGGCTAAAAGACGCCATGCACTGCTTCAGTTGGTCTTTCTAGGGGACAGGAGCCACACTGGATCAGAGATTCTTTCAGCTCTGCAGGGGCAGGCCCAGAGGTGGTTCACGCCATGCCAGCTGGAGCCAAGAATGGTGGTGTGCGATAATGGCACTAACCTCCTGTCCGTCCTTAGACAAGGAAAGTTGACACATGTGCCATGCCTGGCATGGGATGAAACAAGTTTAAGGACACTTTAAAATGGAGTGACTTTCCAGACTCTGCTAGGTTACAGTGTCATGGAAAGGCTAGTTTTGAGACTTCTGTCAAGAGAGAAGCGGTGGAGAAGGGGGCTGTCTCAGTGATGTATTTCAATTTATTTAAGTCCTTGGCACCCAGGCCTGTCAGCTTCCATATCCCATCGGCAGTGTCTGCATCATATGGTGGGAGATTATCTAGGGGTGAAAACCGACATGGAGAGCTTTCCATTTGACGATCCACTGGGTTATTGGGTCATGAGAATAGACTACTGGCCAGAACTTGCCCAGCATGCAATTGAGCTGCTGGGCTGCCCTGCATCCATCCTGCTTTCTGAACAGACATTCAGTGCTGCCAGTGCTCTTCTGTCCACAGACTCTGTTGACCAGCTGACATTTCTCAAAATTAATCATTCCTGGATTACCAGCAGCTATCAAGCCCCTGATGCCGATATTGCAGATTAAGTGTTTTTGGGATGTGGAATCTGTGCAAGACTGTCTAGGCTGCCTAGCTGTTTGACAGGTGCATATCATTTTGATTTTTGACAGCAGAATCAATTCTTGCTTTCATCAAGAGTACTTCTAGAGGGTTACGGTGTAAAGGAACCACCAACACTCAAAGCCTAATTTTTCTGCACCTGTTACTTCTATCCAAAGAATCAGAATGTATCCAAAAAATCTCTAATCTTGTTCCGAGTGCACACAATTGTGGCCTCATCATACAGACTGGCTCCCTAAGCCATTGTTTATAAAAGAAAGAAAGTGTGCAGGGAAAATGTAATTTTATTGGCTTTATAATCTAATTTTATCTGCAACAGGTTCTATACACAGTACAGATGCGCCACTTTAGAGGTAGATTAAGGGGGCCCCCAGGCACAATATTTAAAGGAATTTTTCATACTTATTATTTCACTTCAGTATATCACTGCTCTTTTAAAGAATTATGTTTTTTTTGCCTTGATAAAACTCCTCCAGGGCCTCCATACCCTTTGTATGCCAAAAACTTGCATCCAAGCCCTCAAAATGGGCAGTTTTGATTTTTCCAGTTTGGGTCCCATAGGCTTTAATTGGGTTCATTATTTGGCTCCCAACTTCTTCAGTGTTTGAGAGTTCTGGCACGAACCAAACAGGGGGTTATTCAGAAAATGAATAAAGCAGTGCCAAGCCATTTAAACTCATATAAAGTCTATGTAGACAAATATGCAAAATCATAAAAAAAGTGACTTCACTGCCAACCACTTCAGCCCCGGAAGGATTTCCCAGTTTAGGACCAGAGCACTTTTTGCGATTCGGCACTGCGTCACTTTAACTGACAATTGTGCGTTCGTGCAATGTTGTACCCAAACAAAATTTGCATCCTTTTTTTCCCACAAATAGAGCTTTCTTTTGGTGGTATTTGATCCCCTCTGCGTCATTTCTGATCGCTGCTATGAACAAAAGAACAGCGACAATTTTACAAAAAAAAAACAAATTTCTTACTTTTTGCTAAAATACAAATCCAAAAAAAAAAAAATATAAAAAAACATTTTTTTCCATTGGTTTTGGCCGATTTATATTCTTCCTCATATTTTTGGTAAAAAAAACCAGCAATCAGCATTTATTGATTGGTTTGCGCAAAAGTTGCCGCGTTTAAGGACGATGAGAATTCATTTCTGGGGTTTTTATTTATTTAGTTTTTTTACTAGTAATGGTGGGGATCTGCGATATTGCAGCGGACATGTCGGACTGTCGGACTATTTTGACACTTTTTTGGGACCATTGGCATTTATACAGCGATCAGTGCTATAAAAATGCACTGATTACTGTGTAAATGCCATTGGCTGTGAAGGGGTTAACCTGCAGGGGGCGCTCTAAGGGTTAAATGTGTTCCTTGGGCATTCTAACTGTGGGGGGACTGCCCTGGCTGGGGAAAGGGGATGATCATGGCTTCCATATACAGGAAGCCTGTGATCATCGTCTTTCCCCCTCTATGAGAACGGAGGTCCGTGTTTACTTCGAGTCTGCCCTACCCGCTTCCTGGCCCCCCCAGACACAGTGAGAGCGCGAGCGCGCCTCCGGCGGCGCGCGCTCATAGCACTGGTTATCACAGCCACCGTCATATGATGGCGGTTTGCGATAGCGAGCCACTCTGTTGCCGTCAGACTGCGTTCGGCGTTCGGCAAGTGGTTAAAAGTGATGATGTGCTCCAAAGTGCTCCAAACGTAAACGGTTCAGGGGGTTATTCAACCCGTCTCTAATGCTTAGTTCTCCAAGTTGGAACAACCTACCTGCTGAGTTCCTTCAAAAGCTGTGTGTAAATGTACCTACCTAGAAGAACTGATGAAGATTTGAAGGTAAAAGGTTATCAAATAGTTATCAGGGCACCTCCCTTTCCTTTCTGGCTATTATATCGGCCATTGATGGTACAAGTGATTTCATTTGTTCATCTTTTAGCAGGTTGGTGTTTTGTTTATTTGTTTTGCTACATAAATTACTTAATAGCTGAAATATGTTTACCTTATTTATTTAACTAAAATTAATAACACCTTAAGAAATAATATTAATTGTGAGTCTATTGAGGAATAAAACGCTTTAATTACTTATAGTAGGGCAATTACCTCCATATCTGTTACAATATATTAAAATGATAATTTATTATATTCATGTCAGTAGTATTATCTCCTCTGTGATTCACTGATGCTCCAGGGATCGTCCATGCGCAGTATTCCCGCCATTTATGCATTCGCTTTGAATTAGGGTGAGAGGCATTTTTATTGTGATTTAGAGACTATGTATGTATAATAAATGAAATGTTGTAAATTGTTTAAACACAAGTTTGATGCATTCTCTAGTAAGGTCCACATTGGACCAATGTTCTATAATGATCATATATTTAAAGATATCTTTTTTCCAATCTCAGTGAAAAACTGTTGGGCTCATATATATAATATGTGACACTTAAAGATGTCTTCTGTCTATTCTAGTGAAAAATTGTACAAGGTGTTATAAAGTCTCCTGAGGAAGCCGACATCAAGGCGAAACATGTAGATCATTGATTGGTTTTGGATTTCTCTTCTGTTCATTTACTTTCCATTTTGTTAGTTGATAAAGATAAATTATTATCACTTCTATTTTTGAAAGTACTCTTCATTTACAGCATTTTTTTACACCTGCCTAAAACTTTTTGCACAGTACTGTATGTATATATCAGCAAGGCCACACACAGAGTGATTGTTGGCTGATTTACAAGGAAATAACTAAATGTGGACAGAGACAGACAGAGACTAAATGAGGACATGGCGGTGAATTTTTTTAAAGGAGAATGTTAACTCAGTAAAGTTAAATTCTGCTCATGTCAATGACAATCACATGAAAAATGAAATGTTCATATTATATATATATATATATATATATATACAGGATCTCACAAAAGTAAGTACACCCCTTACATTTTTCTAAATATTTTATTCTATCTTTCCATGTGACAACACTGAAGAAATGACACTTTGCTACAATGTAAAGTAGTGAGTGTACAGCTTGTATAACAGTGTAAATTTGCTGCCCCCTCAAAATAACTCAACACACAGCTATTAATGTCTAAACCTCTGGCAACAAAAGTGAGTACACCCCTAAGTGACTTTGGGACTTTGATATTGGGGCAGACATGTTGAAATGTAAATATCCACTGATTACTGTATAAATGTCATTGGCAGTGAAGGGGTTAATCTGCAGGGGGAGATATGTCGCCGGCGGTCATCGGGTCCACCCAAGCCGCGGGCACACTCATGCCGAGTGTGGCGGGCATGAGAGTGTGCCGCCGCTAGCATGCACTCGCCCCCTAGCTGCGCGTCCGCGAATCGCCATTTATTTACGGCGATTCGCGGAATAGCTCCACACTGCCGCAGTAAAAAGGCAGTGCGCGATCGGGAAGGGTTTAAATGTGTTACTTTTTTATTACATTTTTTAACACACTGTGGCCAAAGCGATACAGTGTTACCATAGTCACATTGTGCTACTCTGGGAAAGTGATCAGGAATTTTTCTTTTTTTTTTACACAGTATGATGGCTTATACTGGTGATTTTCATTGGTATAAGAAACCATTTTTTCTGAATGAAAACTGCTCATTCTGTGTTTACCATAGGCGTGCGCACAGGGTGTGCCAGGTGTGCCTGTGCACACCCTAATCCCCCTGTGTGGCAAGGATTCCCCTTGTTTAGATCCCTGATATTTCACTAAAGCCCCCTAATGGGGCTCCTAAAAAAAAAAAGTTAAATAGTAATTTTAAATAAATAATTTTAAAAAATAAATAAAATTGTAAAAAATGCTGCTGGCACTGTCCACTGCCCTACTGACACTAAGCTCTGCCCTACTGACACTGTTGGTATATATACACAAGCACACATGCGCGTATATGTTTTAGTTTGGGGTGCACACCCTAATTCAATAGGCTGCGCACACACATGGTGTTTACTATTGTAAGCTCTGATTGTCCACAGCTAATCACATTGTACAGATAGACTGTGATTGGCCCTGTCTGTACCATATGATCACTGTGACCAATCACAGCTAGCAACACAATTGTACACAATGAATGCCATGAAAGGAATAATCCATTATGTACAATTATCATGAGATCTGCTGTGATTGGTCACAGTGAACACATGGTACTGACAGCGGGTTGGTACACTGATCAGTCATCGGCTGTGTCCTTCAGACAAAGTGTTTTTTGTGCATACATTCTTCATTGTTTCTGTTCAGGACAAAAAACAATATATATTGTAGACCCCTTTCATATGTTTACCAGGCAAATCCTAACTGCTTTCCTAAAAAAATGTTTTTTTAAGAGCTCAATGGCTTGGATTAGAGAGACAGCTGAACAGGTCATAGGAGTGACTACTCCCCCCAACAACTCTCCTGCCATGGTTGTTCTTAGGTAAGGACCCGTTCACACAGGGGCAATCTGACTTCAGGGGAATTGGCTAGGCAACGTTCAGCGCGACTTCAGGCGACTTACAACACGACTTATGCCTGTGGCCAATCAGAGAAGGGAGGGAGGGGGTTGCCTCAAAATAAATTATTTTCTTTAAGGATCCGACTTGGAGGCGACTTCTATTGAATCCTATGGGCACAAGTCGGATAGACGTTGCCATGATGTTGTGCAGGAATCTTTTCTGAAGTTGGAGCGACTACAGTAGCATACATTAAGACGTCTCCCATTCATTTCAATGGAATTTCACTTGTCAAATGACTTGGGGCTACTCAAGTCGGAGCGCAAGTCGCCCCTGTGTGAACCGGCCCTTAGACCATATGGAGATTCAAATAGAGAGAGATGAGCTGAAAGAAATCAGTTTCTGCTCTGCTATCTCTTTAGAAAACCCTCATAGTGTTCAGTGACCTTAGTCTCATTAGGTAAAAAAATATATATATTTTAAGTAAATATTAAAAAAAATCAATCAATCAATAAATGAATCAATCAGTAAATAAATAAATCATCATAACTCTCCTGCCATGGTTGTTCTTAGGTAAGACCAGACGAAGATTCAATTAGAGAGAGATGAGCTGAAAGAAATCAGTTTCTGCTCTGCTATCTCTTTAGAAAACCCTCATAGTGTTCAGTGACCTCAGTCTCATTAGGTAAAATATATATATTTTAAATACATAGTAAAAAATCAATCAATCAATAAATAAATAATCATAACTCTCATGCCATGGTTGTTCTCAGGTAAGACCATACAAAGATTAAATTAGAGAGAGATGAGCTGAACTAAATCAGTTTCTGCTATCTCTTTAGAAAACCCTCATAGTGTTCAGTGACCCCAGTCTCATTAAGTAAAAAAATATATATATTTTAAATAAATAGTAAAAAATCAATCAATCAATAAATTAATCAATCAATAAATAAATAAATAATCATAACTCTCCTGCCATGGTTGTTCTCAGGTAAGACCATACGAAGATTCAATTAGAGAGAGATGAGCTGAAAGAAATCCGTTTCTGCTCTGCTATCTCTTTAGAAAACCCTCATAGTGTTCAGTGACCTCAGTCTCATTAAGTAAAAATAATATATATATATATATTTTTTAAATAAATTGTAAAAAATCAATCAATCAGCCATGTATTTAGTCATCTATAAATGCATTTGAAAGCTCAGGACACATTTCAGCAGGGTGTACGGGTCTTTATTGGCAGACAGCTGGTATGTACAATGTTTTCTCATGGGCCATACACGGGTTTGCGCCGCCGCTGGGCTGGCGTTAGACGCAGATTATTTGAGACGTTCGGTAACTTAATTTGGACAATCTTTTGGGCGGACACAGGGACCGGACTGGCCGTCTAGGAAGATGTATGGCTTCATGCAGAAGCAGGCGTATACTGCTTGCTTTGTGCAGACTCTCTGTGGTTCTTGATAGTTTTGACAGTTGTCCTCACAGGCGCTCCCATAACCAGGACGCTGGTGATCGTACTTGCACTCTAATTCTGCAGACAAAACAGCACCTATTACTCAAAAATTACGTCATATGACGCCCATTCAGGATAACGCAACCACTTCCCGCCCGTCATTCTGCATACGGCGGTAGGGAAGTGGTTAAAGACTTTACAACCCATTTAATTTTATCTTCATAATTGAAAAAAAAAAACATACACCAATTAGCAACAAAAAAATACATCAATTAGCAACAAAATACACAAAATAAACAAACAAAAACACTCAGAACAAAAACATTCAGGTGACATTTAAAGACTTTGCAACCCCCTTAAAGTGACTGTAAAGTCTTGTTTTGTTTTTTCAATACAAAAAATAAACATGTTATACTTACCTCCTCTATGCAGTTGGTTTTGCACAGAGCAGCCCGGATCCTCCTCTTATCGGGCCCCTCTTTGGCTCTCCTGTCCCCTCCCTCCCTTTGAGTGCCCCCACAGCAAGCAGCTTGCTATGGGAGCACCCGAGCCAAGACGCTGGTCCATGTATCCATTCAGACATGGAGCTGCGGTTTGGCTCTGCCCCCTCTCTCTAATCATTGGCTAACTGACTTTGATTGACAGCAGAGGGAGCCAATGGTACCGCTGCTGTGTCTTAGCCAATGAGGAGGGGAGTCCTGGATGGCCGAGACACTCGTGGCCATCGCTGGATCAAGAGGGGGCTCAGGTAAGTATTAGTGGGGCTGAGGGGAGCTGCTTCACACAGAAGGCTTTTTATCTTAATGCATAGAATGCAATAAGATAAAAAAAAAAAAACCTTATGCCTTTACAACCCCTTTAATTTTCTTTCCCTATTGACTCCAATGAATTTCGCTGAAATGTAGAAATGGCAAAATTTCTCTGAGACATCAGAAATCTGTCAATCTCAGATTGGTTGTTGAAGGTTAAACGCTTGACCACCGGAAGAGGGGGAGGGGCTGCTGGCAGGAGGGGGAGGGGCACCACACTGCCCAATCAGTGAAAGTGATCAGTAGCTATGGAGCTGCCGCATCACTTTCAAGCTGAGAGCCGGATAAAGAAAACCCACATAAGCTGGTGGCTGGTGGTTTTTCTTTTGGGGATGGCAAACAACCCCCCCAGTTGGCCAGTAGCACTGCCACCCCGCCACGCTCCCGCT
The DNA here is from genome assembly GCA_018402905.1 of Glandirana rugosa. Lineage (NCBI taxonomy): Eukaryota > Metazoa > Chordata > Amphibia > Anura > Ranidae > Glandirana > Glandirana rugosa. The sequence continues at coordinate 457,646 of BLSH010266996.1, read as the reverse complement.
CGGTCAGGTCAGGCACACCCCCACACCCAGGGCTGGTATAAGGATTTTTGACACCCTAGGCGAAACCTAATTTATTTTGCCGCCCCATTTGGCTCCACCCCTGACCCCACCCCCTTTGCCCTGTCCATGTATACGATGGAGGTGGTGGAAGTGGAGATTTTTGCATGCCCCCTCTACCTATTTCTTTAGACGTGGTCCACAGGCCTGCACCTGTGCCTCTGGACCCGGCCTAAAGTCAAATAATGGTGGCACCGGCTCACTTTGCCAGCCGTCATCCGCAAGTATTTGGACAGGCTGGGGTAGTATATGGACAGGCTGGGGTAGTATATGGACAGGCTGGGGTAGTATATGGACAGGCTGGAGTAGTATATGGACAGGCTGGGGTAGTATATGGACAGGCTGGGGTCGTATATGGACTGGCTGGGGATGTATATGGACAGGCTGGGGTAGTATATGGACAGGTTGGGGTAGTATATGGACAGGCTGGAGTAGTAAATAGACAGGTTGGGGTAGTATATGGACAGGCTGGAGTAGTATATGGACAGGCTGGGGTAGTATATGGACAGGCTGGAGTAGTAAATAGACAGGCTGGGGTAGTATATGGACAGGCTGGAGTAGTATATGGACAGGCTGGGGTAGTATATGGACAGGCTGGGGCAGTATATGGACAGGCTGGGGTAGTATATGGACAGGCTGGAGTAGTATATGGACAGGCTGGGGTAGTATATGGACAGGCTGAC
>BLSH010266996.1:414680-430451 GCA_018402905.1 Glandirana rugosa | reverse complement strand
AAATTATCAACAAATAATAATAAATTTTTCCAACAAAGAATAAAGGTTTAAAGGCTTAAAAACTTTAAGATTTTATTCTTTCTTGTAAACTTTATTATTATTTATTGATAATTTAATATCCATAACCTTAAAGGAACTTTTAAACGGACAATCACTTGAATTTATACTGTAAATAGTGATTGTCGGTATAAAAGTTCCTTTAAGGTTATGGATATTAAATTGAAGGAGCGCGGACGCGGTATCGGCTTACTGCCGATGTCGCGCCGAGATTTTACGGCCCTCCTGCAGTTATCTGAGCGCGCCCAGCACAAGCCAAATGGGAGGACGTCTATTGACGTCCTCCCGGCATTTTAGAGCCGCGCTGTAGCCGTCATTCGGCTATGGCGCAGGCGCGAGGAAGTTAAATTATAGGTATTGGAATTTCCTTGAAAATATGGCTGTTAGTGATAAATGTCATATTTAAGTTCACTAACAGGCAAATTTTCAAGGAAATTCCAATACCTATAATTTAATAGTTATTTATTATTATTTCAAATGTTCTTTCTTATTTTAGAATTTCAAAAATTCGGAAATTTGGAAATAAGAAACAACCTTTTTAAATAATAATAAACAACTATTAAATTATAGGTATTGGAATTTCCTTGAAAATTAGACTGTTAGTGTAGTATATGCCCTTATGTGCTCCTGCAATCTATTATACATAGGAAGAACTAAACGTAAATTAAAAGTGAGCATTGGGGAGCACATACAAAATATTAAACAGGGTTATAGGGAGCATAGTGTTTCCCTACACTATAGGTTAGTACATAACAGGGACCCTTCATGTTTGAAATTTTGGGGCATTGAAAAATTAGAACCTTCATGGCGAGGGGTTAATAAGGTTAGAGAAATCTCTAAAATGGAAACCAAACGGTTATATCTCACAGAAAGTTTGGAACCAAAAGGTCTAAACATAGAAATGGATTTAAATAGCTTTATTAGTGACAACTAAGAATTGAAAGAGATCTGGAGATACTTAATGGTTAGGGATGGGTGCAATAAGAACGATGGAGGCTCTCGCAGTGTTCGGAATTCTAATGGTCCACCACTCTGAGAGATGGGCCTGAAGACCCAGCAGGGCGAGGTACTTTCCATCATTTTCCCCGTTTGTTGGGGATGTTTAGGTAGTTTGATTGTTGTTTTGGGTATAGATAGCCCCTTGGGTATATTGACTCACTATGCCTTTTGGGGTAGTCACGCATTTTATACAATTAAATAACAATGTGGACCAGAACCAAATATAATAAGAACCTAGATTTGTAGGTCTGATTGGGTGAATGAGGGAGATTCATTCAAAGTATAGGTCCCCATTAAGCCACAATAGAACTAGCTGTTCATTTTTTGCAATTGGGGTTTAGAGTGTAACGGAATAGGCTTGTTATTACACTTTAGGCATAGAGGATACGAGAATGTAACATATTTGCATGCCATATAATTATGATTAGAAGAAGCGGATTTTGGTCTTATGATCTAATGTTAGTTAATGCTGGGGGATATCCTGAAGCTATTCCGGATGTTACAACCAACAGGTCTTTCACTGAATATCTCTGATTTGGGTATTGGATAGCCATTTCAGACAACCACATATATACTATTTTAGTATTGGTGGTTGAAATTAATCATTGCATGTGGGAGTGTACGGGCTTACTTCCCTGCAATTGGCAGGGGAGATAAGGATCCCCCAATCAAAATTATCGATTAAATTCCCTTTTCTTATATTTTTACAATTTTTAAAAGAGTAAGAGATAATAAGGCTAAAAATGATTTTATTATTGGTTGAAGTTTTTTGTATTTTTTTATACAATTTATACATAATGGTTTACAGTAAAATAATTTTGTAACCATAGAAGCTGAGTATAAGAAAAAATGACAAGTAGATGGCTGAGAAGCAGATCATGAATACATTATTATAAATGTGTGTGATTTTAAATGCACTTTGAGGTACTAGGAGAGGGTTAGCTGACCGCCACAACAAGAAACATAGACGGCTGATTATAATGTAGTCTGAATGGGATGCAAAAATACCCATGCTCCCAAGAGGAGGTTTAGACATCCATCAATCTACAGCGTATATCGCAGTGGCAGGCTGAAGAATAACATTCAATCACGTCAAGATGGGCGGAGTCAGCATTCCCTCCCCTGTCCCTGGAGTGTTTATATTGAGAGGTGCTGATCGTGGGGTCACGCCCTCCGTAGAAGTCGTGATGACGAAACGCGTCAGGGCGTGACCCCACGACAGGAAGTGACGTTTGCACTCCAGGACGCGAAGTGAAAGCAAGAGACACACACGCCGGATCCGAGCGTGGATCGGTGAGACGTCAACACAGAACATAGTCATTGATTGATGAATTTGCGATTGTTTTACTATACGTTTTGTTGACAAGGCACAGAAATAGGTGGAAGGCTCTGAGGTTGCGGCACAAGGCAGCTTATCTGATGATTTAACACAGGTCTCTATGATTCTCACTTCTGGTAAGCAGATTGTGGATTCGTATGCTGCACGCGGTGTTATACTAACTTTACTGGGTGACTGGATCCTGCCTCCACATTTACTATCTGACCTACAAGATTCCTTGCTTTCTCTGGAACTGTGACCACCCTATGCTCTTTGTGTGAACTTTTTTATGGACTTTTATTAGCGCTGTTGCACTGTCAGGTGATGGCTTCCTGAGCCATACAGAAGTTGTGTATTTTATATCTGTATTTAATATCTGTTTTGTACATTTAAAATGGCAGCTTTTTAGGTCCTGATCCTATTAGGACTGTTCCCTTTCGATAACCAAGAGCCCCAGATTTGCGCTGATTGGTGTGTCGGTAGACAAGATCCAAAGGTGACATCACCATCCCATATCTGTGTTCTTTTTGACCCAAGATCTCACATTAAAGAGGTCTTGTCATTTAGATGCCTAAGTTTGTCGCCATTCCACAAACGGGCGCAATTTTGAAGCATGGCAAGTTGGCTATCAAGTTACTCGGCGTAACATTATCTTTCACAAGATAGAAAAAATTGGGCTAACTTTACTGGTGTCTTATTTTTTAATTTAAAAAAGTGTATTTTTTCCAAAAAAAATTGCGCTTGTAAGACCGCTGCACAAATACGGTGTGATATAAAGTATTGCAATGATCGCCATTTTATTTTCTAGGATGTCTGAAAAAAATATATAATGTTTGGAGGTTCTAAGTAATTTTCTAGCAAAAAAAAAACTGATTTTAACTTGTAAACAAGAAATCTCAAAAAGAAGCTCGGGCCTTAAGTGTTATGTAACTGTGTTACCTGTTTAATTTCCATCTCAAACATCATGAACCAGTCCAGCCAGAAGAAGTCATATTTTATACAATGTAAAAAGAATTGCTTTCAAGTGATTTTCAGCTGCACCTATATTAGATGTTCTTTGCGTGTGTTTGCTAGACAAACACTTTCAGAGAAGTCGTGATAACCCGACCTTTGACACAATCTGACCATGACTGATATCACTTTACTGATTGTGGAGCATCCTAATTGTTAAAACTGGCACTAGAGAACCTACATTACTCCATATCATCAGGACCTAAGACGTCCCCCAGATCCAACTCCACTCCAAACCAAAGCCTTGAGTGATCATTATTAACTGGTTCCACACCGCGCGCAGTATATTTACTGCGGCGGTGTGGACACTTAGCGCGAATCACCGTAAAAAGGTGGCGATTCGCGCAGGCGCAGCTAGGGGGCGATCGCGCGGCGGCACGCTCTCGTGCCCGACACACTCTGGAGGAGTGTGCCTGCGGCTCGGGCGGACCCGATGTCCGCCGGCGAGCCGCGGTGAGCTGCTAGAGCCAAAGAGCGGGGAACCGCCGATGTAAACACGGTGGTTCCCGGCTCTTTCAATGGGGACATAAGAGATCTACTGATCCCTGTCACTGGGATCAGTTAGATCTCTTATGCCCCTGGCAGCCCAGCCCTCCCCCCCACCATTAGAACACGCCCAGGGAACACAGTTAACCCCTAGATTGCCCCCTGCAGGTTAACCCCTTCACTGCCAATGACATTTACACAGTAATCAGTGGACATTTAAATTTCTGATCGTTGTATAAATGTCATTGGTCCCAAAAAAGTGTCAAAAACGTCCGACATGTCCGCCCCAATATCATAGTCCCGATACAAATCACAGATCGCCGCCATTACTAGTAAAAAAATAAATAAATAAATAAAAACCCCAGAAATGAATTCTCATCATCTGTAAACGCAGCAACTTTTGCGTAAAGCAATCAATAAACGCTGATTGCAATTTTTTTTACCAAAAATGTGAGGAAGAATATAAATCGGCCAAAACCGATGAAAAAAATTGTTTTTTTATATATTTTTTTTGGATCTGAATTTTAGCAAAAAGTAAGAAATATTGTTTTTTGGGGTTTTTTTTGCAAAATTGTCGCTCTTTCTTTGTTTATAGCGGCGATCAGAAATGACGCAGAGGTGATCAAATACCACCAAAAAAAAGCTCTCTAAAAAGGACGCAAATTTAGTTTGGGTACAACGTCGCATGACCGCACAATTGTCAGTTAAAGCGACGCAGTGCCGAATCGCAAAAAGTGCTCTGGTCAGGAAGGGGGTAAAACTTTCCGGGGCTGAAGTGGTTAAGGGATTGGAATGGAATGGGGGAGTAGTGGTTGGTGGAGTTCAGGGCCACTTCGCACTATTGATCCTAATTCTAGTGAGACATCACAAGTAACAGGATCAATGCCTCTGACCACTGCCTTGTAGACTCTTGTAATCTGGAAACAGGTTCAGTACAAACATGCATTTCTGAGCCTTCAAAATGTTTTGGATCTTTATCCTTACATCAAATTATATTGAAAAAACTTCTACTGGACTGCACAAATCAGCACGGCTCTCTAACTCCTCCAATAGAATGAATATGCAGGGAAAATAGCCTGTTTCCACTTGTTGCTCCCTCATCTGCTTGATGGACAAATCATCGCTCCGTTCTTGGTGTCATTAATTCTGCAACTTTCCATCACTGTAATTTTTAACTACTCTGTTGCTGATGAGTTCTTACCAATACCAGCGTACATATTCGTCAGCACACCGTGGATCTTTGTCCAAAATTTTCTTTATTGAAAAGATCACATCACAGAAAAGTGCAACGTTTCTGAGCCGCGCAGGGCCCCTTCGTCAGGCATGTGATAATCACATGCCTGATGAAGGGGCCCTGCGCAGCTCTGAAACGTTGCACTTTTCTGTGATGTGATCTTTTCAATAAAGAAAATTTTGGACAAGGATCCACGGTGTGCTGACGAATATATACACTTGCATGACACCTCCAGGACCCAGCTGGATTTCGTTGCAGCACCCATCTACATAAGAGCCTTTTTTTGCCAGGAAGGAGTGCGATAGGAAAATTGATAAAGACCTTACCAATAACAGGACAGCTAATATGACACGGCCAGTGGTGTATCATCCATGGGTGCAGGGTGTTCACTGAACACGGGCCCTGAGGGGTGGGGGGGCCCACTGTGCTCTGAACAACACTGCATGTAAGGATGATCTGTCCCTGGTTGACATTGGGATTATCGGTGCAGTGTGAGCTTGCACACGGGCCTACTAATTTCATGATACACCCCTGGACACGGCCCTTAAGCTGGCCATACACATCTCAAATTGTAGCCAATTCCTGGTGAGTTGACTGAAATATGAGCATCATTGGCTCAACAAAACTCCATTACAATGCAAAAGGAGCCTGTTGGACAATTACCGGCAGAACACTGACGGCATCCAAACAGAAGCTACCACTGTATGTGTTTCTATGGAGCTGCAGGTGTTTCAGCTTCTGAACTCAATATCTGGTAGTGTAGATTCATCCATCCATACTGTTGAGTGTGGATGGAGGAATCAATGGAATTTTTTTTGTCATTTAGCCCATGGGCTGAAAGAGAGAAATCCAGCTGTGGATGGCTTACTTTAGACCTGATGTCAGAGAAGTCAGTCCCCCATGGCAAAGTGAAACTAAATCAGAGAGGCATTTCTTGCTTGGGTGTGTACAGGTAGTGGCAGCAGGTAAGGGAGAAAAAATACGGACAAACTAAAGAAAAGTGCAATAAACACTGCAAAATCAGGGTGTAAGAAATTATACATAAAAATATATACAGTATCTCACAAAAGTGAGTACACCCCTCACATTTTTGTAAATATTTTATTCTATCTTTTCATGTGACAACACTGAAGAAATGACACTTTGCTACAATGTAAAGCAGTGAGTGTACAGCTTGTATAACAGTGTAAATTTGCTGTCCCCTCAAAATAACTCAACACACAGCCATTAATGTCTAAACCGCTGGCAACAAAAGTGAGTACACCCCTAAGTGAAAATGTCCAAATTGGGCCCAAAGTGTCAATATTTTGTGTGGCCACCATAATTTTCCAGCACTGCCTTAACCCTCTTGGGCATGGAGATCACCAGAGCTTCACGGGTTGCCACTGGAGTCCTCTTCCCCTCCTCCATGACGACATCACAGAGCTGGTGGATGTTAGAGACCTTGCACTCCTCCACCTTCCATTTGAGGAGCCCCACAGATGCTTAATAGGGTTTAGGTCTGGAAACATGCTTGGCCAGTCCATCGCCTTTACCATCTTTAGCAAAGCAGCGGTCATCTTGGAGGTATGTTTGGGGTCGTTATCATATTGGAATGCTGCCCTGCGGCCCAGTCTCCAAAGGGACGTGATCGTGCTCTGCTTCAGTATGTCACAGTACATGTTGGCATTCATGGTTCCCTCAATGAACTGTAGCTCCCCAGTGCCGGCAGCACTCATGCGGCCCCAGACCATGACACTCCCACTGCCATGCTTGACTGTAGGCAACACTTGTCTTTGTACTCCTCACCTGGGTGCCACCACACACGCTTGAGTTATTTTGAGGGGACAGCAAATTTACACTGTTATACAAGCTGTACACTCACTACTTTACATTGTAGCAAAGTGTCATTTCTTCAGTGTTGTCACATGAAAAGATAGAATAAAATATTTACAAAAAAAGTGAGGGGTGTACTCAATTCTTTATCATAAGTAATAACAAAGTTATAGACTCATGAACAGACAAATAGCAAAAATGTGATAATATGGTCTGGTCTATGTTGGGTAAGTTTCAGTTCACATTGGGGTGACCTGTCAGTTGACTTGTCAGCTTGACAAGCCGAGCTCCATTCAGTACAATGGAACCGTTCTAATCAGAGGGACTAGAGTCTCTCTGACTTAGAAAAAGGTTCCTGTACTACTTGTGGGTGACTTTGGAGCGGCTTGCATTGACTTCTATTATAGAAGTCATTTGCAAGCTGCGCTGTAGTCGCGCTGTACGAGGCGGCTTTAGATTTCGCGACTTTAAAGCCGATCCACTGTGAACCGGCACTAAATGTGGGAAAGCCGATGTGGGTATGTTCAGCTTAAAAAAAACAAAAAACATTTTGCTTTCTTTTAGACCCCTTTAACATATTTACACTATATTACCAAAAGTATTGGGACACCTGCCTTTACACGCACATGAACTTTAATGGCATCCCAGTCTTAGTCTGTAGGGTTCAATATTGAGTTGGTCCCCCCTTTGCAGCTATAACAGCTTCAACTCTTCTGGGAAGGCTGTCCACAAGGTTTAGGAGTGTGTCTATGACCATTTTTCCAGAAGAACACTTGTGTGGTCGAAAAGGCCTGGCTCACATTTTCCACTCTAAATCATCCCAAAGGTGTTCTATTGGGTTGAGGTCAGGACTCTGTGCAGGCCAGTCAAGTTCCTCCACCCCAAACTCGCTCATTCATGTCTTTATGGACCTTGCTTTGTGCACTGGTCCAAATCATTTGGTGGAGGGGGAATTATGGTGTGGGGTTGTTTTTCCGGGGTTGGGCTTGGCCCCTTGTTTTCCAGTGAAGGGAACACTTAAAACATCAGCATACCAATACACTTTGGACAATTTCATGCTCCTGACTTTGTGGGAACAGTTTGGGGATGGCCCCTTCTTGCTCCAACCTGACTGCCCACCAGTGCATAAGCAAGGTCCATAAAGACATGGGTGAGCGAGTTTAAGGTGGAGGAACTTGTCTGGCCTGCACAGAATCCTGACCTCAACCCGATAGAACACTTTTGGGATGAATTAGAGTGGAGACTGCAAGCCAGGCCTTCCTTGTCCAACATCAGTGCCTGACTTCACAAATGTGCTTCTGGAAGAATGGTCAAACACTCCCATAGACACTCCTAAACCTCGTGGACAGCCTTCCCAGAAGAGTTGAAGCTGTTATAACTGCAAAGGATGAACAGACTAAGGCTGGGTTCACGCTATCGCCGTATGCGGCTCCCAGCATGGGGCCGCTGCGTTATGCTTCACCTTTTCAGGTGAGATTTCAGCCGAATTTCTGGCTGAATTTGGACCTCAAACGGACCAAAAATTTGCACCGGAGCCAGAGCAGATATATCTGAACCGGCTCCATAGAGAGCCGGTCAAAATCTGCTGCTATTGTGAATTGGATGCGGCGAACCCACATCCAATTCGCAATAGTGTGAACCCAGTCTATGCCATTAAAGCTCATGTGCGTGTAAAGGCCGGCGACCCAATACTTTTGATTATATAGTGTATGCCAGGCAACTCTTGCCTGCTTTCCTAAAAATAAATAAAAAAATAAATATGTTTTTAGAGCTCAAGAGTAGAGTTGATCGAACCGAACTTTGGGGTGTCTGTGACCCGGACCCGAACCCGGACATTTGAAAAAAAGTTTGGGTTCGAGTTCTGGGTTCGGGTATTTGATCACGCATGTTGAATAGCTGCAGGGCAGCCAATCAACAAGCGTTTCACTGGTTTGCCCTTAGAAGCCATCACAGCCATGCCTACTAATGGCATGGCTGTGATTGGCCAATGCATCATGTGACCCAGCCTCTTTATAAGCTGGAGTCACTTAGTGCTGCAGTCACATGCTCTCTGGGTAGTGTAGGGAGAGGATGCTGCTGGTGCTGTGAGGGACAGATTGCAGATAGATAGATAGGTAGAGATTACTACTACTGCTTTTAGGGACAGATTGCAGATCTCATCCTGCATTACAGAACGATCTGATAGTGGACTAGGTAGAGTCTACTGCTTAGAGGGACAGATTATTGTTCTAAAATCATCTCCTAGTTCTATAGGGTCAGGTTCCTGCTGTTGCTGTAAGGGACAGATTATTGTTCTATAATCATCGCCTACTCCTATAGGGAGAGGTTCCTGCTGTTGCTGTAAGGGACACATTATTGTCCTATAATCATCGCCTACTCCTATAGGGTCAGGTTCCTGCTGTTGCTGTAAGGGACAGATTATTGTTCTATAATCATCGCCTACTCCTATAGGGTCAGGTTCCTGCTGGTGCTGTAAGGGACAGATTATTGTTCTAAAGTCATTTTTCAGCCCTCTAGCACTTTCCAGGACTTTTTTACAGTCATTTTTGTGCCGAAAAGTTCGGGTCCCCATTGAATTCAATGGGGTTCAGGGTAAAGTTCGGGGTCAAGTTCGGTACCGAACCCGGACTTTTTCCCATAGTTCGGCCGAACCCACCGAACCCAAACATTCAGGGGTTCGATGAACTCTACTCAAGAGCTAAAACTCATAGGAGTGACTCCTCCCCAAAACGCTCCCTCTATGGATGCTCGGTTGGAGAGGGATGATCTGAAAAAAATCAGTTTCTGCTGTTCTGTCCCTTTAGGAAAATCTGTAATGTTGAGTGACACCGGCCTCATGGAGATGGCGTGTGTAAAACGAAATTATTTAGGTAAAAAAAAAAAAAAAACTTTATATAAATAGTAAACAAATAAACAAAACATGAATATAGTAACGTATTTAAAGCTCAGGAAGACACGTTTCAGCAGGATGTTTTTATTGGCAGGCAGCTGGAATAAACAATGTTTGCTCATGCGCCATGCGCGGGTTTATGCCGCTCTTGGACTGGCATCAGACGCAGATTATTTCCGGTGTTCGGCAAATTACTTTGGGCAATCCTTTGGAAGGACGCAGGGGCCGTAATCTGCGGTTCGAAGGATGTATGGTTCCCTGCAGAAGCAACCCATCATATATCCTCTTATGCAGGGTACGTGTTCTTTGTCATAGCTTTCACAGGTAGGTGGACAGGCGCTCCCGAAATTGCTCCAAGCCTGGTGATCATACGGACACTCCATTACTGCGGAGAAGGGATGAAAGAGAAGAAAGCTGCTGTTACAAGACCGCTAAGCCTAGGTTGGCATCTATGCAGGTTACGGTTGGCGCGTTCTGTGTTTTTGACACATTTTCAATTTTTTTTTGCTAATAGGAAAGCATGAGATGTTCTGTTGGTGGAGTGCGACTTTGTTACGACTTTGATGTGACTTTACACTCTCTGGCACTCAAGTTGCATCAAAGTCGCGTCAAAGCCGCACTCGTATAAATATTTCTCTAGATATACATTATCCACTTCCTGACCGCCCAATCGCAGATATTACTGCAAGGGGGGGGGGGGGGTTCTGTGCAGAATCACGGATATATCTGTAATTCTGCACTTCCCCCTAGAAGGTGCGCGTTAGGGTTGCCACCTGTCCGGGATTCACCCGGACAGTACGGGTTTCGAATCATGTGTCCAGGTTTCAGATTGCCTAAAACCCGGACACATTATTTAGATTGGACTTTGGCTTCCCAGCAGCATTGCTGGCTGCAGTTGTGTCTGTTGCACTCTCTTTCACATTGTCCAAAGCCAGCACTAACAGTTCCCCCTCCTCCCACATGCACACACAGACAGGAGAGGAGAGAAAGCTTGATCTGCTCCTCTTCCTTCCTTCCTTCCCCAGAGTTCTCCTTTACATCAGAGTATGCAGAGTCCCCCCCTACAGTGAAAGGGAACTCTGTGAGCTCGGATGTAAAAGGGGAACTCTGTGGATTTAGATGTAAAAGGGGAACTCTGCGGATTCAGATGTAAAAGGGGAACTCTGCGGATTCAGATGTAAAAGGGGACATATTATTTAGATTGGATTTTGGCTTCCCAGCAGCCTTGCTGGCTGCAGGTGTGTCTGTTGCACTCTCTTTCACACTGTCCAAAGCCAGCACTAACAGTTCCCCCTCCTCCCACATGCACACACAGACAGGAGAGGAGAGAAAGCTAGATCTGCTCCTCTTCCTCCTGCCCCCTACCTCTCTTTGAAGCCCAGTAGCCGCAGATACATCTGGATGAGAGGTGCTGACTGCTAAGGGGTGAGTGAGCTCTCCATCCATCCCTGTCTGTGACTGAAATTTCCCCCCTTACCCTTCTCTCTCTTGCCTCTCAGTGAGTACACTAAGGTAAATCAGGGTTCTCAGAACACCCCTTACATCAGCGTTCCCCCTTTACACCAGAGGCCACAGTGTCCTCCCTTACATTAGAGTCCTTTCCGTACATCAGAGTTCTCAGTGTTCCCCCTTACATCAGAGTCTTTTACATGCATCAGAGTTCTCAGTGATTCCCCTTACATCAGAGTCCTTTCTGTATATCATAGTTCTCAGTGTTCCCCCTTACATCAGAGTACTTTCCGTACATCATAGTTCTCAGTGTTCCCCCTTACATCAGAGTCCTTTCCATACATCAGAGTTCTAAGTGTTCCCCCTTACATTAGAGTCCTTTCCGTACATCAGAATTCTCAGTGTTCCCCCTTACATCAAAGCCCTTTCCGTACATCAGAGTTCTCAGTGTTCCCCCTTACATTAGAGTCCTTTCCGTACATCAGAGTTCTCAGTGTTCCCCCTTACATCAGAGTCCTTTTCGTACATCAGAGTTCTCAGTGTTCCCCCTTAAATCAGGGTTCCCAGAGAATCCCTTATTTCAGAGTCCCCAGAGTTCTCCTTTACATCAGAGTATGCAGAGTCCCCCCACAGTGTAAGGGAACTCTGTGAGCTCGGATGTAAAAGGGGAACTCTGTGGATTTAGCTGTAAAAGGGGAACTCTGCGGATTCAGATGTAAAATGGGAATTCTGCAGATTTAAACGTAAAAGGGGAACTCTGTGGATTCTGATGTAAGGGGGGACTCTTGTGATTAACTTCATATAATTAGAAATGTTATTTAGTCGCAAAGTATATGTATTGTTTATACTATAAAAAACAACATTTCTGTGCTCTGCTAAAATGGTCGGGTTTGACTTGTAGCAAAGGTGGCAACGCTAGCACGTGTTCTTCCTGGCTGTGGCTACTGGCTAGGGATGGGTCGAACGGACCCCTGTTCGGTTCGCACCAGAACTTTCGAACATCCGAAAGTTCAGACCCGAACAAGGAACCCCATTGAAGTCACTGGGACCCGAACGTCAAAAATCAAAAGTGCCCATTTTGAAGGCTTTTATGCAAGTAATTGGGCATACAATGGTTATAGGGGTCCGGGTCCTGCCCTAGGGAACATGTATCAATGAAAAAAAGTTTGTAAGAAATGTGATTTTTAAATGAGCAGTGATTTTAATAATGCTTAAAGTGAAAAAAGAAAAAGAAAAATTCCTTGAAATATTGTGCCTGGGTGGTCCCTTTAGTCTGCCTGTAAAATGGCGCATCTCTGTGATATTTAGAACATAGCCAGAGCAAAATGACATTTCCATAGGAAAAATTTTCATTTATTACCGCGGACGTAATGTATTGCTGCTCCCGGCAATATACAGAAAAATCACTGAATACATTTGCATAGGGTCCCCCCCCCCCCAGTCCATACCAGGCTCTCTGGGTCTGGTTTGGATTTTAAGGGGAACCCCGCACCAAAATGTAAAAAAAAATTAACGTGGGATCCCCCCTAAAATTCAAACCAGACCCTTACCTGAGCATGCAACCTGGCCGGCCAGGATAAGGGGGGGGACGAGCGAGTGCCCCCCCCACTGAACCGTACCAGGCTACATGCCCTCAACATGAGGAGAATGGGTGTTTTGGGGCGGGGGGCTCTGCGCCCCCACCCCAATGCAGGGACAAGAGCCTCTTCCCCACAAACCTAAGCTGTGGTTGTGGGGGTGTGCGGGTGGGGGGGCTTATCGGAATCTGGAAGTCCCCATTAATAAGGGGGCCCCCAGATCCCGACCCCCCCATGTGAATTAGTATTGGGTACATAGTACCCCCACTAATTCACCAAAAAGTGTCAAAAACAGAAAAAGCCAGAGGAGACAATTAGGGACAAGTCCTTTATTCATTTTTTTTTAAAAAAGTGTCCCCCGTTGTAATCCATCATCAATCATGGCGAGCGATGGAGCCGAAAAAAAAAACCAACTGCAACAGCTCCTCCTCTATGGGAGGGCTCCCGCCGACTGAGCTCTGTTTGTTATAGTGAAGGAGCGGGGCAACCCGGTTAAGTAAGCGCCTGACCCACCCCCTCTGATGTCACATGATGTCAGAAGCCCGGTTAAGTAAGCGCCTGACCCGCCCCCTCTGACGTCACATGATGTCAGAAGGGGCAGGGTCGCCCACATACATCGCCCTGCAATATAAATAAACTGTCATAACAAACAGCAGGCAGGCGGCGGGAGTCCTCCCAATGGGGAGGAGCTGTGCACGCCGTCTGCGAGCCATGCATTATTGGAAGCTCCATGGCGGCGAAGTCGCCCCATAATGTTGTAGATCGTTTGGCGGTGAACAAACAGCGAATGGCGCGTTTGTTCGCCTGCCTGCCGAACAGGCGAACAACAGATGTTCGGCCCAAACTTATGCTCGGGCCGAACCGTTCGCCCATCCTTAGCTGCGGCCCACTTCAGCTTCTGGTTTGAGTAATCACAGCAGATCTGTGGGTGCCAGGCACTGGATGTCTGCCGGCAACCGCCGATCATCGGGCAGAGACACGGAACAGAGCTCTGACATGGGGGAAGGGATGGAATTTGTGTCCCCGCGCAGCAAAAAAATCCACCACTTCCCTTAGTAAAAGCAGTACAGGGCCAATGTTGGGACAAGGTCAGCTAGAGCGGACACAACAACTCATTGGTTGGGGTCCGCCGCCTGGGCCCTTCAGGATGCCCACGTATGTATGGGTTGTCTTTCTCTGATGGCGGCCCTGCCTGTATTATTATACCGGCAGCACTAAAAGTGCAAGCCAGCAGGGGCTTTCTTGCTGCCCCCTGCAAAGTGCCGCCCTAGGCCTGGGCCTTGTTGGCCTAGGCCAAGATACAATGTTGCAATAGACATGTGCACTGCCGAAAAATTCATTCGTTTTCGTTTCCGTTGTTTTATTGTTTTTGTTTTTTGGGTCATTTGTTATAATTGCAATTTGGAAATTTGTAAATTGGAAAATCTGAAAATAAGAAAGAAAATCCGAAAATTCGAAAGAATGACTAATCACTAAATTATAGGTATTGGAATTTCCCTTCAAATTTATCCAAAGTTATGAATGATCCGAAATAAAGAACGCCACATCTAAACAAATGAAGCAGAGCAAATCAATAATAAATAATAATATTAAATAATATTAATAATAATATTAAAATTATTATCAATTTGTTACGTTCCATTCATTTAGATGCGGCATTCATTATTTGAATAATTCGTAACTTTGGATAAATTCACATTCGTTACATTCACTAACAACCAAATTTGAAAGGAAATTCCAACACCTATAATTTGATAGTTAGTTATAATTAAGTTATTATTAGTTAGTTGTTATTCAAGATTTTAAAATTTTTGGGTTTTTCGGATCTTCACATTTTGAATTTACGAATGTACAAATTTTCGAATTTATGAATATTCCAATTTACGAATATTTGGAAAAATTTGTTAAATGGGTTTTCGTTAATTCGGATATTTCCAAATTAACAAATTTGTCGAAATTCATTAAAAAACGAATTCGGAACAAAACTAATTGCACATGTCTAGTCAGCAAAAATCCCCCCCCCCCCCCCAAAAAAAAAATTGGGCACTACTCAGCATGATTATCTCCAATACTTCCTCATATTAGTACAAATCCACCCCTCTGCTAAAATTCCCCCTCCCAGCAGAAATCTCTGCCCCATTCATCCCCAAAATTCCCTCAGCACAAATGCCCCACACCAAAAAAAGAGTCACCCCTCCTAACACAAATCCTCTACACCTCAAATCCCCCCTCCTAGTGCAAATACCCCCCATCCCCCCTCCTAGCACAAACACCCCCCAATCATCCCTACTAGCACAACCCCCCCCCCCCAAAAAAAAATTATATAATCCTAGCTCAAATCCCCTCCCCCCTTTACCATATCACCTCTTTTAGCACAAACTCCCCAATCTACACTACAAATCACCCCTGAATCAACACCCCCAGCACACACCCCCAAATGTTCCCTCCTACAACAATATTTACCCCCTTCTGCCCCCAAATTCTTCCTCCCAACACAATCCCCCCCCCCTCACATGATATTACAGTGCCCAGGGCAGCCATCCCTCCTGCCCACCCCTTGTCCCAGCCCTGCATACAGTTTGTGCAAAAATACTGCCTAGGCACACATTTAACTATTGGATCACCTTGGATGTTTAACCCCTTCCCAGCCAGTGTCATTGGTACAGTGACAGTGAATATTTATAGCACTGATCACTGTATTAGTGTCACTGGTTCCCAAAAAGTGTCAGTTAGTGTCCGATCTGGCCGCCGCAATATCTCAGTCTCACTATAAATCGATGATCGCCGCCATTTCTAGTATATAAAAAAAGCAAAAAAATAATTACAGTATATATACCAGTTTGTAGGCTCTATAACTTTTGAGCAAACTAATCAATATTGACCCACCCCCCTGACCACTTGAATGAATAAGGGCATGCAGCTGCTCAAGCCTGTA
>BLSH010266996.1:381239-393520 GCA_018402905.1 Glandirana rugosa | reverse complement strand
CAAACAGGAAGTGAGAGGGAATCCCTTGAGGACCCTCCAGGTTACCAGATTTATTGTCCCCATTGGAAGATTTCCCCTGGGGAAAACCCTAAATTTGGGATTTTCTTTACTTTCAATGATAATGTTAAACAGGAAAAAACAGAGAGGGTGAATCTCCTTAATGGGGAATGGACAGCAATGAAAACTGACAGGGGTACTAATCCCTCTCTACTCTATCCAAAACTGAAAAAAAAATGCCTTTAGTTATACTTTAAACCCTTATGCTAACCCCAACACTACACCTGACTCTAACCTTAATGTTAACTCCAACACTAACCCGAACTTTAACCCTGATATAATACTTGGCTCTAATTCTAACTCAAACATTCCTACTAAACCCAACCCTACCTGTAATGCAACATTTCAAATTAGTTTAGTAAAATGTATTCAAAGGCAAAAATGGGATCTTTTCATAAAATCTAATTTGACAAGATCACCCCTCTCTTCCCTTCTTATTAATCATTTAACTGTGTTACCTCTTAAATATCCTTCTCGGACATCATGGACTAGCCCAGACAGAAGTATCCATAATTTATACAATGTAAAAATAATTGCTTTCAAGTGATTTTCAGTTGCTTCAATGTCAGATATGTTTTTCATGTGATTGAATCTGTTTGCTAGACAAACACTTTCAGAGAAGTCATGATAACCGGACCTTTGACACAACCTGACCATGACTGATATCATTTTACTGATTGTGGTCTGTAGAATGTTCTAAACTGATGTTAGGGAACATACACTCCTCCATATTATCAAGAATTAAGAAGTCCTCCAGATCTAGCTCCACTCCAAACCAAACCAAGCCTAGGGGGCACTTTTATTGGAATGGAATGGGGGAGAGGGGGTTCTTGGAGCTTAGGGTCACTTCACATTATTGATCCTGATTCTTGTAAGGAGCCCCAAGTAACAGGATCAATATGTCCAAAAGGCTGTAGATCAGGGGTAGGCAACCTGGGGCCCTCCAGCTGTTGCAGAACTACAAGTCCCATCATGCCTCTGGGAGTAATTGTAACTACCAGCCTTGCAATGACTCATGGGAAATGTAGTTCCACAACAGCTGGAGGGCTACTGGTTGCCTACCCCTTCTGTAGATCCATGCTCTTCACACGGGTCCAGTACATACGCGCATTCATTTTCAACACAGAAGACCCTGAAATGTGTTGTTTTTTACGTACATCAAATTGTATTAAAAAACCCATACTGGACTGAATGTACTGGCGCTCTAATTGTTCCAAATAGAATGGATATGCAGGGAAACAAACCTACTTCCATGTGTTGTTCCCTCACTTGTTTGATGGAAACGTCATCGCTCCCTTGCTGGTAGCTGGTAAGTTAGGGAGTGTCCCATGGAAGTAGGTGAGTATTTTCTCTGCAGTTTTTAGTGATCCTGTTGCTGACAAGTTCTTACCAGTGGCAAGATCACTACTGTGACATGGCCCTTGCCTTAAAGGGGATGTAAACCCTCCATATACCCAGTGAAGTGAACAGCCTCAGATGATACACAAGAATGCAATAAATCTCCCTATATTAGTATTGCAAGTATATATTCTGTCTTCAGCTTCATATACGATTTAGAAAATGCACATTCTGTTATATTTTTCACTCCCTTGTTCCTATGTAGGAGGAGATGATTGCTGGACACCGTGAGAGACTGCAAAAGCTGATTGGAGGAAAGGCACACACCCCCTTCCCACACATGCAGAGCTGTGCCCGTGTATTGTTTAGCTGGCTGCTAATCTATTTTTAGCCACCTCCCCGTCTCTAAATTCCATGTCCCGTCTCCCAGAATGTGTGAGAACTTATCAGGCCGATAAAAGAGCTACGGAGTAAGAGAGAGCTACGGGACATAGCTCTTTGAAGAAAGATAAGAAAGCACTACAGACAGATGTGTCCAACTCAAATTTGATGAATTGGGTTTACATCCACTTTAAGTTGGCCATACACGGCTCAAATTTTGGCTGATTTCTGCTGAATCGGCTGATGTTTCAGCCTTGGTGGCCTTGTTGGCTCAAATAAACTCAATTTAAAAAATCTGAGAAGCCTGGTGGACCACAATTTTGGTTTTTAAGCAGCTGGGGAGATGCTTCAGTTGCTAAATACAATAGCTGGCAGTGCAGATTTGCCAATCCATATTTAACATGAATGGAGGAATCTATGGACCTCTGTGTCATTTAGCCCACGGGCTGAATGAGAGAAATCTAGCCATTAATAGCTAGTTTTATTCCTTATGTAAGACGCCAATGGCATAGTGAAACTAAACCAGAGAGGCACACATAAGAGGTTTTTCTTGCTAAATAAATGCAACAGCAAGCATCTTGTTGATTTTACTTAACCCCTTTGCACCGACTGCCTCCCGGTCCTTAAGAGTTGTAAAAGCCACTGTCACAGCGGTCACATGATGGGAAAGCTCCCACTTGCATTGAGACCTTACCGATCCTCGGAGACTATGTTGGGAGTGCGCTCTCAGCATGGAAAGTTGTTTTAACAGGGCCACATACATGCGGCTGCTTGCCATTAAGTCCCACCCACTGAGCAGCTGCATATATGCGTGCAGCACAGCACCAAGGGGTTAAAAAAACATTTAAAGCAAAGCACAAGTTTACTTTAAAGGCTCTTTATTTGCCGTTGGAACCAGGGTTGGGATAAAGTGTGTGTGTGTGTATGGGGGGGGAGGGGGGCAGAAGGGACACGAGCCTTGGGTGCAACAGTTCAATAGGGAAGGAGGTGAAAGTGGAGTGAGTCTGATACTGCTACCGCTAAAGTCTAATGGAGAGCGGTTGAATATGCCCTGCATGGACTGTGCCAGACTGCCACCACTGCCCAGAATAGAGCACCTTGTGACCTAGCTTGCACTTGCAGAGTGGCAGTGGGGTGCCAAGTGCTGGAGCACTTCCTGCACCAAGCACTAGAAGATGTCACATCGCACACTTCTCTGTCAGGTAGAATGATTTCCACCCTACAGATGACTGCTAGTCCTGGCTTCTGACGTTATATCATTCAGAGGCCAAGACAAGAAGGGAGAATGGTGCCACAAGGGAGCGTGTTAGTCAGATGTAGGTAGGGGATTGTGTTAACAACTTAACAACAGCTGATGGCAGCAGTTTGAAATGGAAACATATCAATCATCAAAGCATTTCCTCCCATAAACTGGTTAACTCCTTGGGGGGTGTTTGGGCTTTGTGATTGGGGTGTGAAGTGGTTAACTAACACTGCCACTCTCCAGTAATGCAACACAAAGGGGTTAATTAACTGCACTTGGTCACTAATAGAGTTGAGCGAACACTTGGATGTTCGGGTTCGGCGGGTTCGGCGAAAGGTTCGGGTTTGGTACCGAACGTTACCCGAACTTTACCCCGGACCCCAAACCCCATTGAAGTCAATGGGGACCCAAACTTTTCGGCACAAAAATGTCTGTAAAAAAGTTCTGGAAAGTGCTAGAGGGCTGCAAAAGGAAGAAAAATGGGAGATGTTATTAGATCTGCAATCTGTCCCTCAAAGCAGTAGTAATCTCTACCTAGAATAGTATCAGATCGTTCTGTAATGTAGGACGAGAGATTGTTCTGAAAATGCAGGATGAGATGTTATAGATCTACAATCTGTCCCTCAAAGCAGTAGTAGTAATCTCTACCTAGTTATTATCACTGCAATCTGTCCCTCACAATCTGTCCCTCACAGCGCCAGCAGCATCCTCTCCCTACACTAACCTGAGAGCATGTGACAGCAGCACTGTGACTTCAGCCTCATATAGAGGCTGGGTCACATGATGCACTGGCCAATCACAGCCATGCCATTAGTAAGCATGGCTGTGATGGCTTCTAGGGAAAACCAGTGAAACGCTTGTTGATTGGCTGCCCTGCAGCTATTCAACATGTGTGATAAAATACCAGAACCCAAACCCGGACTTTTTCTCAAGCGTTCAGGTTCAGGTTCGGGACACAGACACCCGAAAGTTCGGTACGGACTTTCTAGTCACTAATGCAGTGGTCAGTGGCAGTGTTAACAATTTAACTCTTTGTGCTGCATTACTGGTCAGTGGCAGTGTTTATTACAACTTGATGCTTCATTGCGTTAGTTGGTTAACTATTTTGTGCTGCATTAGTGACCAGTGGCAATTAATTAACCCCTTTGGCCACATTTCTGGCCAGTGGAAGCTATTTAACTTCTTTGAGCGGCATTTGTGGCCAGTGCAATGTTTATGAACCCCTTCATGCTGCAATACAATGGGGTTAATTAACACTGCCACTGGCCACTGCTCTATTAGTGGTGTTTATATCCCCTATTTGCTGCATTAATGGTCAGTGTTAACTAACCCCTTCATGCTGCATTATGAAGGCGTTAATAAACACTGCCACGGGCAACTAATGCAGTATGAGGGGATTAATTACCACCACTGTTGATCACCAACAGGGAGGGATGTTTTAAATATCACCTCAGGGGAGAGAAGATATCTCCAATCCCCACTTCACCTGAGGACATCAAAATGGATGAAACGCATGGGGCGGAGCTTTGATGTTATTACGTATGCGCTCCATATTAACCATCAACCATTGGTGTGAAGTTGCCTGGGCTCTGGCATGACTGGATGACTGCTGTGGCTATATTTCAAGCGTTTGGGACCTCTGTGATTGGGGGTCTATAATTCTGGTAAGATGATAGTGTTTACAATGGTGGCGGAGCTCAGGCATATATTGAAAGATCATTGGCACTGATGATTTCACACACTTGTAGTCATGCCCCCGTAGGGGTTTCTGGAAGTAGTGGTTTACCTGTCACCCTGCCCTCAATCACACTGATCCTCACATCTGGAGTCAAAAAGAACAGTACTTATGTTTTTTTATTTTTTTATTAGGGGATTCATCTTGGATGGGTATAGGGTAATTATGGGATGCCCAGAAGACCAAGCCCAGGACGATCTATATTCACTCCTATATATACACTTTCCTCTTCCTCCAGCACAACACTTGCTCTCAGTTAACTCCTCTTCCTCCAGCACATTACTTCTCCGGCCTAGCTAGCACATGGTGAGGCCTGCTCTTGATTTAGCCCACCCATTAAAGGCAGGGCCCCTGGGCCCCTTAAGTGTAGATAAAATTGGAAAGTGTGCTAGCTAGGCTTGGTGGACTACTGCTCCCAGTCCATCCCTCTTCGGGTCCTGCCAGCCCTCTTGGCTGCAACAACCCAACTCCACTACCCAGTGACACCACAATCCCAAATGGCTCTTGCACCCTTCTCAGAGTGTCTCTCACCCCAATCTGCTCCGATGTGCCTCTTACAGCTTCCCTGGGTGTGTGTCACTCACCGACACCTGGTGGATCCCTCCTGGAGACTTGCCCGGCAGCACCACTTCATTGCCTCTCCTGCTCCTTGGTCAGGACTCCCTTTGGGTTGTACGAGGGGTCCTTTCCACTCCTGAGCCTCCAGGCCTGAGGTCAACCCCCCCCCCAGACTAGGGGATCCCTCCTGGCCTCCAAAACTAGTGCTCCATCTCCCAGTTCCCGAACTCTCCTCCCTGGCTGGGCTGACCCAAGGTATTTAAGGAGGCCTGCCCCATGACAATCCAGGTTGGGGATTGGTCAGGGCTCCCCAAACACCCTAGACAGTTCCACCCCTCTTCCCCACCCTTTCAGCTAGAACCCTCTAAGAAGCAAAGGGGAGGTAACCGAGAGATGTCACCACCTGTGAGTCGCCAACCACTCCCTAGGCCACTCCCCTGCCCAGGATCAAAACAATCAGGCCTGACTAAATTTACCTTACCTGCCACAGAAATCTACACCTAGCACCTACCTAATGGAAGAGGGTGCTAGACACAGATACTCTTTAATCTTTTATTGCTATAAAAACTTTTGCACATGCCTGTGAGGCACATTCACATTAATAAATTGTATGTTACGCAGTTTATGTGGCATTGGCATTGTATCTAATAATATTATTTTTAAAGGGACAGCACACTCCTTTGTATACACATTTGGTGGTTAATATTGCAGACACTTACACAAATGCTGGGGATTATTATTGCAGAAACTAGCACCAATGCTGGAGGGTTATTACTGAAGAAATTAACATTGATGCTGGGGGTTATTATTGCGAAAACTGACATCAATACTGGGGGGTTATTATTGCATAAACTGGCACAGATGTTGGCATTTTTTATTGCAGAAACTTACACTAGTTCTGGGGGCTGTTTTGTGGAAACTGACACTAATGCTGGAGATTATCTTTGCATAAACTGGCACAGATGTTGGGAGGTTTTATTGCAAAAACTGGCACAGATGCTGCGGGTATTTATTGCTGCTACAGGCACCAATGCTGGGGGTTATTATTGTGTAAACTGGCACGAATGCTAAGGGGTAATTATTGCTGCTACTGACACAAATGCTGGGGGTTATTCTTATGTAAACTGGCACCAATGCTGGGAGTTATTATTGTGTAAACTGGCACCAATGCTGGGGGTTATTATTGTGTAAACTGGTACCAATGCTGGGTGATTATTATTGTGTAAACTGGTACCAATACTGGGAGATATTATTGTGTAAACTGGCACCAATGCTGGGGGTTATTATTGCTGCTACTGACACCAATTCTGGGGGTTATTTGTTGTGTAAACTGGCACCAGTGCTGGGTGGTTATTATTGTGTAAACTGGCACCAATGCTGGGGGTTATTATTGTGTAAACTGGTACCAATGCTGGGTGGTTATTATTGTGTAAACTGGCACCAATGCTGGGAGTTATTATTGTGTAAACTGCCACCAATGCTGGGGGTTATTATTGTGTAAACTGGTACCAATGCTGGGTGGTTATTTTTGTGTAAACTGGTACCAATGATGGGGGTTATTATTGTGTAAACTGGCACCAATGCTGGGGGTTATTATTGTGTAAACTGGTACCAATGCTGGGTGGTTATTTTTGTATAAACTGGTACCAATGATGGGGGTTATTATTGTGTAAACTGGCACCAATGCTGGGGGTTATTATTGCTGCTACTGACACCAATGCTGGGAGTTATTATTGTGTAAACTGGCACCAGTGCTGGGTGGTTATTATTGTGTAAACTGGTACCAATGCTGGGAGATATTATTGTGTAAACTGGCTCCAATGCTGGGGGTTATTATTGCTGCTACTGACACCAATTCTGGGGGTTATTGTTGTGTAAACTGGTACCAATGATGGGGGTTATTATTGTGTAAACTGGCACCAATGCTGGGGGTTATTATTGCATAAACTGGCACCAATGCTGGGGGTTATTCTTATGTAAACTGACAGTGATTATTTTAAATATTTCCTTGTCTTGAAAAAAACAACTGTTTTTATTTACTAAATGCAATAACCTGTGTACTCTGCAAGTGCAATTGCTGAAGAGCTTAGTAAATGAAGTAAAGAATACCCAATCACATGCAAGTAAAATTGAAAAACAGCATTTTTGCTTGCACATGATTGGATGGTGGAAGTCAGCTTAGCTTCCCCTCATTTACTAAGCTCTGAAGCAACTGCACTTACAGAGTGCAACTGCGTCTTCAAAGTGCATAGTCTATTTTCATTTAGAAAAATCAAACCCACTGACCCATTAGGTTTGATTTACTAAAGGCAACTATACTGTGCACTCTGCAAGTGCAGTTGCACTCACTTTCCTTAGTAAATGCCGACTGTCAGGATAAAATAGTTAACAGAGGAGATTCATCCATTCGTGCTGTTTAGAACGGGTAGGGAAATCTATTAGATTTCTCTTTGTCCAGCCCACAAATTGGGCAAAAGAAATCAATGCCTGTATGGCCACCTTTATTCTACCTTGATTGTTAAAGAAACATCATGGGGTGTAGGATGTAGGATGAATGTTACAAGTATCATAAATTCTGACTGTATTTTGCTTAATATGGTGACTTCCTATGATTGTCAGCACCCTCTAGTGACCAGAATGTAGCATTCTTTCTGAAATATCCCGATTAGGAGAAATACTACATTATGGCCAGTAGATGGAGCTGGAAATCATAGGAAATCACTGTATTAAGCAAGCATGGCCAGAATTTGTGACAACTTTGTGAATTGCTTGTGACATTCATTCACTGATTTTTTTTTATATATAAATAGAATCCTGAGAGGTTGATTTACTAAAGGTGGAGAGTGCAAAATCTTGTGCAGCTCTGCTTAGAAACCAATCAGCTTCCAGTCAAAGCTTAATTGAACAAGCTGAGGTTAGAAGCTGATTGGCTACCATGCACAGCTGCATCATATTTTGCATTCTCTAGTTTTAGTAAATCAAGTAAGCCCAGGTTCACACTGAGTGCGGGAATGAAATGGTGGGAGTTCAGCTGAACGCACACCATTTCATTCCCGCATGTCAGTCCCGATGTTAGTGGCGATTTCACAGGCATCTGTGCGAGTTTCTGCACAGATGCCTATGGAAATCACAAAAAGCAGTACAAGAACTACTGTTTGAAATCGGTGCAGCGTTGCCCCGATTAGGACGGTGCCATTGCCAGCTATTGCCGCCGATTTGGCATGCGATGTGACATGTCAAATCGCATGCCAAATCGTGTCAGTGTGAACCAGGGCTACATTAAAGTGTTTTGTGTACACCACTATTTCACTATTTCTGTTCAGGACTTCAAAAACATTTTTTTTTTCTATTAGACCCCTTTCACATGTTTACCGGGCTAACCCTAACTGCTTTCCTAAAAATACATGTAGTTTTAGAGTCTAACACTCATAGATGCACAGCTATTTTTATCATATGTGTGTGATATTTCTATTTATATTTGTATTTGTGTGATATTTTTATCATATTTGTATATCTAACACTGCAGCTGTAGTTAGAAGCTAATTGGCTACCATGCGCAGCTGCACCAGATTTTGCGCTCTCCATTTTTAGTAAATCAACCCTAAGCCCAGGTTCACATTGAGGGCCGGGTTTGAAATTGTGCGAGTTCAGCTGAATTTCAAACCGGCAATGCAGTCCGACTTCGGAGGGGCGATTTGACAGACATCTGTGGGGGTTCATGCACAGACGTCTATTCAAATTAGCCCCCGAAGGCGCCAAAAGTAGTACAGGAACTACTTTTGGGAATCTGTGCCAGCCGGTGCCACACTGATTTGGATGGTGCCGTTGCCGGCAATAGCATGTCAAAACGGCCCGATGTGAACGTGGGCTAGGTGTTTTTGTGCACACTTGATTTCATTATTTCTATTCAGGACTTCAAAAATGTTTTTAATTTAGACCCCTTTCACATGTTTACTGGGCTAATCTTAACTGCTTACCTAAAAATAAATGTATTTTTATAATCTAATGCTTATATTAGATGCAAAGCTATTTTTATCATATTTGTGTGATATTTTTATTTATATTTGTATTCCTGCGATGTTTTTATCATATTTGTAAGTCTAGGAAAAAAGGGAGAGGCCTCAATTTGGGTAGAGTTGGGGTTAATTTTCAAGGTAAGAAAGGGGCACCATCATCCTATTAATTCAAAGATCGCTTTGGTGGTGTCTAGGTATGCGGGTTCCTGGGTAAGCTGCTGTTCACCCACTGTTTTCCCCGAGAGATGTGCTGTGTTACCTGTACTATTTACGAACAAAGATACTAGACATGCGCGGTTCATTTTCATTCCAAATTCAAATCCAGACAAATTTCCGTTACATCCGAATTTCCGAAATACAATAGTACTGAATTTAACCACTTGCCGAACGCCGACCGCAGTCTGACGGCGACAGAGTGGCTCGATATCGCAAACCGCCATCGTATGACGGTGGCTGCGATATCCCTCACTGTAAGCGTGCGCGCGCCGCCGGAGGCGCACTCGCACGCTCACTGTGTTTGGGGGGGTCAGGGAGCGGGTAGGGCGGACTCGATTCGCCGCCGGCTACCCACGATGCCCCCCCCCGCAGTGAGAGAACGGAGGTCCGTGTATGTAAACACCGATCTCCGTTCTGTTAGAGTGGGAAGGCCTGTGATCACAGGCTTCCTGTATATGGAAGCCGTGATCACTCCCCTCCCCTCCCCCTGCCAACCCAGCCCCCATACAGTTAGAACACGCCCAGGGAACACAGTTAACCCTTAGAGCGCCCCCTCCAGGTTAACCCCTTCACTGCCAATGGCATTTACACAGTAATCAGTGCATTTTTATAGCACTGATCGCTGTATAAATGCCAATGGTTCCAAAAAACTGTCAAAATGATCCGACATGTCGGCTGCAATATCGCAGTACCGCTAAAAATCACAGATAGCTACCATTACTAGTAAAAAATAAAAAAAAATAAAAACCCAGAAATTAATTTTCATTATCCGTAAACGCGGCAACTTTTGCGCAAACCAATCAATAAACGCAGATTGCGATTTTTTTTTACCAAAAAATATGAGGAAGAATATAAATCGGCCAAAACCGATGGAAAAAAATGTTTTTTTGGATTTGTATTTTAGCAAAAAGTAAGAAATTTGTGTTTTTTTGCAAAATTGTCGCTCTTCTTTTGTTTATAGCGGCGATCAGAAATGATGCAGAGGAGATCAAATACCATTAAAAAAAGCTTTATTTGTGGGGAAAAAGTGACGCAAATTTAGTTTGGGTACAACGTCGCACGACCACGCAATTGTGGGAAATCCTTCCGGGGCTGAAGTGGTTAAACGAATCCCAAATAACAAAAAAACATTCGAAAGTTTTCAAATTCAAATAGTTTTCAAATTCAAATTTGAAAAGTCTTCGAATTTGAATAGTTTTCCAAAGAGTATAAAATAGAATAGAAAACAGAGGAATAGAACAAAAAATAAAAACAATAGACTAGAAAAGAATATAACAGAAAACAAAAGAATAGAATACAAAACAGCTCTGTTCCACTCCACCACATTATATTCTTTAATTTTCTGTTATATTCCCCTCTATTGTATTCTATCTTTTTACCTTCTATTCCTCCACTTTCCACCCCATTCTCCTTGGAAATTGGAAAACTATTCAAATTCGAAAATGATTCAAATTAGAAAACTTTTCAAATTCTAAAACTATTCGAAATTGATTCAAAAACTTGTGGAATCAATTTGAAAACGAATAAACGAAACAAATTCTGAAAGCTAATTAAACGAATAAAACGAATCTAACTAAACAAATTTATGTAAATAACGAATCGAAACAAAACAAAACTAAACACATTTTTTTTGCTCTGCACATGCCTAAAAGATACACATTTTTTGATTTGTTGTGTAAAATATGAATTGTGTTGTAGACTTCCTCCTGATGAAGCGGTATTGACACTGCGAAACATGTAGAGGAATTACGTCCTACTTGAACCTACCATATCTGGTCTCCTACATTGGAGCACATCAAGTAGCAGTGTTTTTATACAAGACATTTTCTGTTACATTCCCCTCTATTGTATTCTATCTTTTTCCATTCTATTCCTCCCCTTTCCACTCCACCCAATTCTCCTTGGAAATTGGAAAACTATTCAAATTCAAAATCTATTCAAATTCGAAAACGATTCAAATTAGAAAACTTTTCAAATTCTAAAACTATTCGAAATTGATTCAAAAACTTTTCGAATCAATTTGAAAACGAATAAACAAAACGAATTCTTAAAACTAATTAAACGAATGAAACTAATCTAACTAAACAAATTTATGTAAATAACGAAATCGAAACAAAACAAAACTAAACACATTTTTTTGCTCTGCACATGCCTAAAAGATACACATTTTTTGATTTGTTGTGTAAAATATGAATTGTGTTGTAGACTTCCTCCTGATGAAGCGCTATTGACACTGCGAAACATGTAGAGGAATTACGTCCTACTTGAACCTACCATATCTGGTCTCCTACATTGGAGCACATCAAGTAGCAGTGTATTTATACAAGACACCATTGTTTTTATTGCTCGCTCCTTTTGGACATGAGAAATGCTGTGTTCTTTCCATGTATTTTATCATTTTGTATATACCGTATATACTCGAGTATAAGCCGACCTGAATATAAGCTGAGGCACCTAATTTTACCACAAAAAACTGGGGAAACTTATTGGCTCGAGTATAAGCCTAGGGTGGGAAATGCAGCAGCTACTGGTAAATTTCAGAAACAGAAAAGGCTTCATCCTCACAGATACCCTGCAGCAGCTGGCCGGAGAGGGGAGGGGGGACCCTGTAGATCTGTGGGGGCAAGGGGAGAGGCCATGAAAGAGCACAGGGCCAGGAAAAAGTACAGGGGGGCTGGAGAGCACACAGGGAGGCAGCAGAAAGGAACACATATACACAAACATACACACACACACA
>BLSH010266996.1:325476-354164 GCA_018402905.1 Glandirana rugosa | reverse complement strand
TTGGGGTTACTTCAGTTACCCCGGGGCTTGAAAAGCCGTGTTTTTACTGACATTTTTTCAGGACCTTTCACGCACTTTCCAGGACTTTTTTACAGTCATTTTTGTGCCGAAAAGTTCGGGGCCCCATTGACTTCATTGGGGTTCGGGGTAAAGTTTGGGTCAAGTTCGGTACCGAACCCGGACTTTTTCCTGAAGTTCGCCCGAACCCACCGAACCCGAACATCCAGGTGTTCGCTCAACTCTGCTTGTAATGTCTTATAATAGTCCTGATGGACTTGTAAATAAATTTTAAATTCCTTGTCTGGAACTTTTAGACATTTTTTTATTGTATTATTTTTTTATCATTATTTTTATTCCTATGTTTATTACTATTACTAAACATAAGCCCATCTGCTTTTACAAATTTATTGGAGTAATCTATAATATATTTAGACCAGTTTATTACGTTTTGTAATATTGTTGCACTTTGAGTTCTTGTTGTAAGATTCAGCAGATACATTGTATCTTGTTTATGTTATTGATACAATAGAATACTTATTATTGCTATGGATACTCTGCCAGCATTTTAAGGGCTCGTGAGCACTGCAGCTCGAAAAAAAAATGATTTTGCAGGCATTTGAGCTTTTATTTCTGCTTGAAGGAGCTTGTGCTTTTTTGCGCTCGTGCGCACATTTTTATTGAGCTCCTTCAAGCTCCTTTGAGCTTTTTTGAGACATTTTTTTACAAGCCCTCCTAGATAGTATTTTCTTAACCACTGTATAAACAAAACAAAAATCTGGAACAAACGTTTTCAAGCTTTTTTCAGCTTTTTCAAGCTCTTTTGAGCCACTAGCTCCTCTCAAAAGTGCTAGCTTGGTGGTGGTGGTGGTGGTGGTGGGGGGGTGGGGTGTGGGTTTGTTCTGACTGAAAAAGTCAAAGTGTGAATGGACACATTGGCTAACATGAAGGGAGTTTCTAGGCAGAAAAAAAATAAGAGCTTAAAAGCCTGTAGGAGCCGCTTCTTTGAGCTCCTTTGAGCTGCAGTGTGCATGAGCCCTAATTATACTGCATCTGAGTACCACAGACCTAAAATGCTATTTAAATTCATTTTTAATATTAAAAGCAAACTCCCCCATCCGTCCATGCCTCCATGTTTTGTTTGCTGAGAAATCAAGCTGAAAAACAACCCCCCTAGCATTTCTAGATGCAGTCATCTTCAGTAAGGGCAGATGATTCATGTAGCATTTACTTCCTGGAATCCATCTGTCCTTCACTCAGGCATGCAAGCAGGAGGGTGTGCTTGAAAGCTCCTCCTCCATTCCTGAAGACTCCAGGGATGTAGGACATCATTTGTTTAGGCCAGAAAACAGGAAGTAACTGAAGAAATGTAAAAAAGAAGAATTTTAAGGCCAGTAAATTTAATATACCTTCCTAGCTATTTACTAAAGCTAGCAGCATAGGGATTAAACATAATTAAAGTGGTTGTAAAGGCAGTTTTTTTTTTATCTTAATGCATTCTATGCATTAGGATAAAAAACCTTTTGTGTGCAGTGGCCCTCCTCAGCCCACTAATACTTACCTGAGCCCCATCTCGATCCAGCGATGGTGCACAAGAGGCTTGACTGAGACATTAAAGTTAATGGGCTGCCCTATGCACAACACACGGAATTGGGTGAATATCATGCACACAAAATCACAAGCGGGAACGCTCATTCTTGCTACACAATATGTGGACGGGGCCACAATTTATGCAGAGTAAGACTTTTCCTTGTGAGCAAGTCAGGAGTGATGAAATGCTTCAAGGAAAGCTGAGTTTTGGGTTGGAGACATTACTGTATGCAGACAATTCATGCCGACCACAATACATATACAGTATCTCACTAAAGTAAGTACACCCCTCACATTTTTGTAAATCTTTTATTCCATCTTTTCATGTGACAACACTGAAGAAATGACACTTTGCTACAATGTAAAGTAGTGAGTGTACAGTGTAAATTTGCTGTCCCCTCAAAATAACTCAACACACAGCCATTAATGTCTAAACCACTGGCAACAAAAGTGAGTACACCCCTAAGTGAAAATGTCTAAATTGGGGCCAAATTGTCAATATTTTGTGTGGCTACCATTATTTTCCAGCACTACCTTAACCCTGTTGGGCATGGAGTTCACGAGAGCTTCACAGGTTGCCACTGGAGTCCTCTTCCCCTCCTCCATGAAGACATCACGGAGCTGGTGGATGTTAGAGAACTTGCTTTCCTCCACCTTCCATTTGAGGAGCCCCACAGATGCTCAATAGGGTTTAGGTTTGGAGACATGCTTGGCCAGTCCATCACCTTTACCCTCAGCTTCTTTAGCATGGCAGTGGTCATCTTGGAGGTGAGTTTGGGGTCGTTATCACATTGAAATACTTCCCTGTGAAGGGAGGGGATCATGCTCTGCTTCAGTATGTCACAGTACATGTTGACATTCATGGTTCCCTCAATGAACTGTAGCTCCCCAGTGCCGGCAGCACTCATGCAGCCCCAGACCATGACACTCCCGCCACCATGCTTGACTGTAGGCAAGACACACTTGTCTTTGTACTCCTCACCTGGTTGCCGCCACACACGCTTGACGGCAGCCATGCAGACCAATTTGATGCAGTGTGCGGCGTATGGTCTGAGCACTGACAGGCTGAACCCCCACCCCTTCAACCTCTGCAGCAATGCTGGCATCACTCATACGTCTATTTCCCAAAGACAACCTCTGGATATGACGCTGAGCACGTGCACTCAACTTCTTCGGTCGACCATGGCGAGGCTCTGTTCTGAGTGGAATCTGTCCTGTTAAACCGCTGTATGGTCTTGGCCACTGTGCTGCAGCTCAGTTTCAGGGTCTTGGCAATCTTCTTATAGCCTAGGCCATCTTTATTGTAGAGCAACAATTCTTTTTTTCAGATCCTAAGAGAGTTCTTTTCCATGAGGCGCCATGTTGAAAATCCAGTGACCAGTATGAGAAAGTGAGAGCCATGACACCCAATTTGGACATTTTCACCTAGGGGTGTACTCACTTTTGTTGCCAGTGGTTTAGACATTAATGGCTGTGAGTTATTTTGAGGGGACAGCAAATTTACATTGTTATACAAGCTGTGCACTCACTACTTTAAATTGTAGCAAAGTGTAATTTCTTCAGTGTTGTCACATGAAAAGTAGTTTGAAGCATCCCCTATGGAGATTTTTAACCACCTCCATACTGTCTAACGTCATATGACGTCCTTGGCTTTCAGTGGTGATATCTGAATGATGGGTGCAGCTGCAGGCATCATCCAGATATCACTTTTTTCAGCCCGTGATTCCCTTCATCATAAGAACAATCATAGAGGCTGTTCAGCTGCTTGATTGTTCTTACCGGAGGTGGGAGGGGACGTCCCCCCCCCCCCCCGCAGCCCTCCCTTGCTTCTCCCGGCTCGCCCAGGCGAGCTGAAGAAGGAATCCGTCAGCACTGGAAGGAAGCCATAGAGAAAACCGAGGGACAGATGGTCCCCGACAATCTCTATGACTCTCGGAGGCTCAGGTACGATGTTATGATGTAATGTCCGGGTCGGCAGAAGTTAACAAAGCCGGGGACACGGCAGGAAAGCCTGAGATCCTTCATTTTTTTTATCTCAGGCTTTCCAGCCTGGAGGAGAGATTTGGGGTCTTATAGACCATCTCTCCATAAAGAGGACCTGTCATGCACTATTCCTATTACAAGGGATGATTACATTCCTTGGAATAGGAATAAAAGTGTTAAAAAAAAGTGTAAAAATAAAAAAAATTTAAATAGAGTTGAGCAGACACCTGGATGTTCGGGTTCGGGTTTTCGTGGAAAAGTTTGGGTTTCGGGTTCGGTCCGAACTTGACCCTGGACCCAGAACCCCATTAAAATCAATAGGGACCCAAACTTTTGGGCACAAAAATGGCTGTAAAAAAGTCCTGGAAAGCGCTAGAGGGCTGCAAAAGGAAGAAAAGTGGGGGTAAGAGTAGGACAAGTGCCCTACAAAGAAATTAGGATAGGGAAATAACAATAATCTGTCCCTTACAGCAACAGCAGGAACCTGACCCTATAGAACTAAGAGATGATTTTAGAACAATAATCTGTCCCTTACAGCACCAGCAGGAACCTCTCCCTATAGCAGTTTGATGTGATTTTAAAACAATAATCTGTCCCTTACAGCAACAGCAGGAAGCTGACCCTATAGCAGTAGGAGATGATTTTAGAACAATAATCTGTCCCTCTAAGCAGTAGACTCTACCTAGTCCAGTCAGATTGTTTTGTTACGCAGGATGAGATGTTATTAGATCTGCAATCTGTCCCTAAAAGCAGTAGAAGTAGTAATCTCTACCTAGTCCACAATTAGATCGGTCTGTAATGCAGGATGAGATGCTATTATATCTGCAATCTGTCCCGCACAGCACCAGCAGCATCCTCTCCCTACACTAGCCTGAGAGCATGTGACATGCAGCACCAAGTGACTCCAGCTCATACAGAGGCTGGGTCACATGATGCACTGGCCAATCACAGCCATGCCATTAGTAGGCATGGCTGTTGTGGCTTCTAAGGGCAAACCAGTGAAACGCTTGTTGATTGGCTGCCCTGCAGCTATTCAACAAGCGGGAAAAAAATACCAGAACCCGAACCCGAACTTTTTTTCAAAAGGTCGGGTTCGGGTCCCGAACACTGCAAAGTTCGGTACGAACCCGAACTTTACAGTTCGGGTTCGCTCAACTCCGAATTTAAATAAAATGAACAGTAAAAGAAATTTAAAAATTAAAGCGCCCCCGCCCCTGTGAACTCACACACAGAAGCGAGTGCATAAGTAGGTTTCGCCCTCATGTGTAAATGACGTTCAACCCACACATGTGAGGTATCACTGTGAACATTAAAGTGAGAGTGATAATTCTAGCACTAGACCTCCTCTGCAACTCCAAACTGATAACCTGTTTGAAGCGTCACCTATAGAGATTCTTAAGTTCTGAGGTTTGGCACCATACCACGAGTGTGTGCAATTTTAAAGAGTGACATGTGAGGTATCTATTTACTCAGCGTAACGTCATCTGTCACATTATACACAAAAATTGGGCTAACTTTACTGTTTTGTTCTTTTTTAATTCATAAAAGTGTTTTTTTTTTCTCAAAAAAAATTGCATTTGAAAAATGACTGTGCAAATGCCGTGTGACATAAAAATTTGCAATGACCACCATTCTATTCCCTAGGGGGTTTTGAGTAATTTTCTAGCAAAAAAAATGATGAGTTTTACATGTAGGAGAGGAGTGCTGGAATTTGCGCGGTATGGAAGTGGTTAAGTACCGTAGTTTGTCGCCATTCCAGGAGTGTGCGCAATTTTAAAGCGTGACATGTTAGGTGTCTATGTACTCGGTATAACCTCATCTTTTTACATTTTACAAAATTGGGGTAAATATTGTTTTTTTGTGTTTTTTTTCATGTATTTATTTATTTTAGTGTCCATGTGCAGGAGAGGCCAATTTTGAGAGGAGCTATGGATCTGTATGTGTGTAAGTCAGAAGTTGTTAATACCATTGTGGTCGGCTGAAGCAAAGTTTTTCAAATCTGTATTTTCTAATAATGTGTATGGTGGGTTGTTTTATCAATATTTACAGAAATTTGACTTCAAGGCCCACGGTCCAGACAGAAAAAGTCATATTTTAAGCAAAGGTAGAAAAAAATTCTGTAAATGTAATAGCCATCTCTCCAGATATCAGATATTCTTTGTATGTGATTGTGTAATGAGATGAGTGAGATGTTCCTGGTATCTGTTGTTGGACAAACAATTTCAGAGAAGTCATGATAACCTGACCTTCTGCAGCAATCTGACCATGACTGATATCATTTTATTGGTTTAGGAGCATCCTAACTGCTATACCGACACTAGTAAACCGATATGTCTCCTATATGAGCTCAGAGTTTGGTGCAAGATCAGTTATGGTCAGCGATGTCAGCCACCATTACAACTGCTAAACTGACACTGAGAACCCACCTTTCTAACCATTATCAGGACCAAAGCGGTCCTCCAGATCCAGGTCCACTCCAAAGCCTTGCCTGGCCATTAAGACACTAGTAAAACTATATGTCTCCTATATGAGCTCAGAGTTTGGTGCACTGCAAGATCAGTTATGGTCAGCAATGTCAGCCACCATTCCAACTGCTAAACTGACACGGAGAACCCACCTTTCTCACCATTATCACGACCTAAGAAGTCCTCCAGATCCACACCAAAGCCTTGTCTGGCCATTAGGACACTAGTAAAACTGTATGTCTTCTATATGAGCTCAGAGTTTGGTGCAAGATCAGTTATGGTCAGCGATGTCAGCCACCATTCCAACTGCTAAACTGACACAGAGAACCCACCTTTCTCACCATTATCAGGACCTAAGAAGTCCTCCAGATCCAGGTCCACACCAAAGCTTTGTCTAGCCATTAAGACACTAGTAAAACTATGGGGTTGATTTACTAAGGCTTGAAAGTGCAAAATTCGGTGCAGCTCCACACAGAAACCAATCAGCTTCAAGGTTTGAGAGCCGGTTTACACATGGGCAATCCGACTTGCGGGGCGACTTTGCTAGGCGCTTTGAAAGCAACTTCAGCGCGACTTTGGGCAATTTATAGCGCGACTTACAACACGACTTCATGCCAGGCGACTTTGCTGTGGCCAATCAGAGAAGGGAGGGAGGGGGCTGCCCTAAAATAAATTCTATTCTTTTCACTGTGAAGTCGCTTCTTTTTAGATGGGGATCGCCTCAAAGTAGTACAGGAACCTTTTCTGAAGTCGGAGCGACTTCAGTAGTGTACATTTAGACCGCTCCCATTCACTTCTATGGGATTTCACTTTGCAAGCGACTTGGGGCGACTTGGAGTGGCACAAGTCGCCTCCCAAGTCGCTGTAGTGTGAACTGGCTCTTATTGTCAAAGCTTGATTGAACAAGCTGAGGTTAGAAGCTGATTGGCTACCATGCACAGCTGAACCAGTTTTTGCAGTCTCCAGCTTTAGTAAATCAACCCCTATATGTCTCCTATATGAGCTCAGAGCTTGGTGCAAGATCAGTTATGGTCAGCGATGTCAGCCACCATTCCAACTGCTAAACTTACACTGAGAACCCACCTTTCTCACCATTATCAGGACCTAAGAAGTTCTCCAGATCCAGGTCCACTCCGAAGCCTTGTCTGGCATTAAGACACTAGTAAAACTATGGGGTTGATTTACTAAAGGCAAATCCACTCTGCTCTACAAGTGCATTGCAAGTGCAGTTGAAATTGCACTTGGAAGTGCAGTCGCTGTAAATCTGAGGAGAAGATCTGAAATCAGGGGAAGCTCTGCTGATTTTATCATCCAATCATCTACAAGCAAAAATGCTGTTTTTATTTTCCTTGCATGTTCCCCTTGGATCTACAGCCACTGCACTTACAAGTTCACCTGCAGTGCACTTGTAGTGCAAAGTGGATTTGCCTTTAGTAAATAAACCCCCCATGTCTCCTATAAGAGTTTGTTGCAAGATCAGTTATGGTCAGCGATGTCAGCCACCATTCCAACTGCTAAACTGACACTGAGAACCCACCTTTCTCACCATTATCAGGACCTAAGAAGTCCTCCACATGCAGGTCCACACCGAAGCCTTGTCTGGCCATTAAGACACTAGTAAAACTATGGGGTTGATTTACTAAAGCTTTAAAGTGCACATTTTGGTGCAGCTCTACCAGTGTTGCCAACCTACCAGATTGAAATTTACTGACACGACACCCAAAATTTACTGGCACAGCCAAGTTTTTACTGGCATTTTACAAAATTACAGTTTTCAGTTCAAATTTCAGTATTTAGGCCACAAGCAAGCACACTGTGCAAATAACAATGTGATTTAAGGTAGATAGCAAGGTAAAAAAAACATATTTCTGTTATTTTCAATATATGAGCAGATTATTTAGTGTATCAGTTTTGTCACCCATGTCAAATTGTAGAGATTTCCCCTTAATTTCTGTTCCATAACCACCACAGAAAGTGAGGTGAAATCCCTGGTAGCCACTAGGATCACAAGAATTTAGGTCTCGACTTCTAAAGACCTCCTGTCTCCATCACCTCCTGATTTTATCCCTCCAGTCTCCATCCCTCCATCACCCATTATCTCCATCACACCATCCCCCCATCTCCATCCCTCCATCACCTCTTGTCTCCATCACACAATGCCCCCCCATCACCATCCCTCCATCTCCATCACACCATCCCCATCACCTCCTGTTTCCATTACACCATCCTTCCATTACCTCCTGCCACTTATCCAGTGCACAATGCACTCATACAGCGCACACTGCACTCATACAGCGCACACTGCACTCATACAGCGCACACTGCACTCATACAGCGCACACTCACTGAGAGTGAGACTCCTGCAGCCTGGCTCGCGGCTGTCTGTCAGAGTGAGCAGAGACAGTGTGTGTGTCAAGCAGTCCCACACTCACTGTCCCGACTCTTTTTGGTTGGCTTGAAGAGGAAGGGTACTGCACTCACCACTGTCACCAGGAGGGCTGCTGGGTCAGCCAGAGCAGGGAGGCAGGCGGGAATCAGGAGGGTCCATCCATCCAGAGTGTCTCAGGTGGTCAGGTGCTGGCTGGAGGTGGTTTGGGGGGAAAATATAGTAACCTCATTTGAGGGCGGATGGGCTGGGCAGAGGCACTAGCTGGCAGCAGGAGGTAGTGGTAGTCCAACTCGTCTCAGGGTCAGGATTGGATCTTCTCACTCGCTGCTCAGGAATTTCCGTAATTGCACATGCGCAGCTCTGACCGGAGCCGATGGCCACTGTTTTTACTGGCACTTTTCGGCTGCTACAGACTTTTACGGACACCCAAAAACCTGCCCTGTTTTTACTGGCTGTTCGTAAATTTACGGACGGTTGGCAACACTGAGCTCTACACAGAAACCAATCAGCTTCAAGGTTTTATTGTCAAAGCTTGATTGAACAAGCTGAGGTTAGAAGCTGACCAGTTTTTGCGCTCTCCAGCTTTAGTAAATCAACCCCTATATGTCTCCTATATGAGCTCAGAGCTTGGTGCAAGATCAGTTATGGTCAGCAAAGTCAGCCACCATTCCAACTGCTAAACTGACAGAGAACCCACCTTTCTCACCATTATGAGGACCTAAGAAGTCCTCGAGATCCACACCAAAGCCTTGTCTGGCCATTTAGACACTAGTAAAACAATATGTCTCCTATATGAGCTCAGAGCTTGGTGCAAGATCATTTATGGTCAGCGATGTCAGCCACCATTCCAACTGCTAAACTGACACAGAGAACCCACCTTTCTCACCATTATCAGGACCTAAGAAGTCCTCCACATCCAGGTCCACACTGAAGCCTTGTCTGGCCAATAAGGGCACAGAACTTACAAGTGACAGGATGGATATGCAAGGAAATGAACTTATTTATGTATTACTCCCTCACCTGAAACTAAAAGGGTAACTCCATTTTCATGCAAAAAAACGATCAAATAAAGAAAAATAATACAGCTCATGCAATTGTGATACAAGTCATATTGTAACAGAATGTTATTAAAGAAAGGGGACACACCCTGAAAGCTTGTCCTGAAAAATTGTATGTTAGTGCAAATAAAAAAAGTATCATGGAGAGTACTCAATTTTCTCTGGGTTTTTTGCAAAATTGTCACTTTTGCTTGTTTATAGCGGTGATCAGAAATGACGCAGAGGGGATCAAATACCGCCAAAAGAAAGCTCTATTTGTGGGGGAAAAATTACATCAATTTAGTTTGGGTACAACGTCGCACGACCGCGCAATTGTCAGTTAAATTGACGCAGTGCTGAAACGCAAAAAGTGCTCTGGTTCTAAAGGGGGAAATCCTTCCGGGGCTGAATTTATTACATTGCAGCTTATCAATTCTTAGATGTGATAGCTGCATTAGTTTTCTTTTTTAGGCTTACTGTCCTTTGTTTTTACCTGGTGATCCGATCACTAAAGCCTCGTACACACGATCCAATTTTCGGATGACCGTTCGTCCGTTTTTTTTTTTTGGATGCTAGTCTCATGTCGAAAGTGAAGCGGTTACTCGCCATACGAAAATTCTCGTACAACCGAATTCAACGTCAGAAGTGATGTAATGTGTTGAATAACTTTGTATGTATTTTTTTCATTTCTGAGCATGCGTAGTTTTGCTCTTACAATTTTTTTCGGACAAAAACCGTACTAATTATAAGAAAATCGGACGCTGTGGTCACATCCGACAAAAAAATTTATAGTCAGCTTTTGTCGTCCGAAAAATCAGAATCGGCTGTCAAAAGCACCATACTAATCATCCGAAAAATCATCAGATCGTTCGCCGTACGAAAACTGCCATACGAATTTTGCATCGTGTGTACGGGGCTTTAGTCTGCTGTTTTTTCAAAAGAACAAGCTCTCTTACAGATGTATCAGTTACAGGAGTGAGCCAAACCATTCAAAACAGACAAGGGTGCTTACAATTATCGACTTTTATTTTTATTTGTGTAAAACCTTTATCCCAAAAGGAAAAGAAAATGTTTGCAGTATCTGGTTAGAAAGTCTTAGGCCGGCCATAAATTTGCTCAATTCCCCCATCAACACAGACAGTCTTGATGTGGGAATCCCTCCTGCCAGGCCATTGTCTTCTTCTCCCAATAAGTGCAGGGAGCCATCCCCGCCAGGCGAGGACAGTGATTATTGCTAGCAGCTATATCAGCCGCTAGCGATAATCGCACATCATTGATCGATCAA
The DNA here is from genome assembly GCA_018402905.1 of Glandirana rugosa. Classification (NCBI taxonomy): domain Eukaryota; kingdom Metazoa; phylum Chordata; class Amphibia; order Anura; family Ranidae; genus Glandirana; species Glandirana rugosa. Next base: position 343,418 of record BLSH010266996.1, on the reverse strand, counting down.
CTTGGTGCGTTCAGCCTGCCCATTAATGGTTCAAATCTCGGCTGGTTCCTGCTGGACCACCCGAGATTCAAACCGTGTATGGCAGGCCTTAGCTGGAGCCCAGCTTCAATTTATTAGTGTATCTAAACCTGCTAGTGCATCTTAGGCTTCATGTGCAAATAACTGGCTGCGGGAAAACGTGAAACGTGGCAAAATCATGGTGCGTTTTGCGGACAGCGGTCAAAACGTTCCTATCATGAACGCGATCCTTCCTCGTTCAGAAGAGGGAGGTTGAAACTCCCCTAACTGCAGCTTCTAAACAATCCTCAAAGCCTATGGGTACATTGATACATAGGCTTTTATGGAGTTGAGTTTAGGAACTGTAGTGTACATGAAGCCTAACAATCACCCTTCCCCCCAGACTTGTTATGAGAATGAGTGAAAGGAGCACCCGGAATCCAGTAAAAGATTGATATATAGTTGTTTTATTGACAGTGGTAAAGCCAACGCGTTTCGGGGGAACACAGACTCCTCCTTCTTCAGGGCTGTTGTGCGTTAGAGAGGATGGGGTTGTATCCAAACTGGTGTGTCTATGACACTATGACCTCCAGTAAAGACCCCCCCAGGGTCACTAAAAGCCTTGTGTATATGGGTCTTTCCAAATGCTCCTAATAACTAAACAAAATTCATCGGAATATCCGAAATTCAAATCAAATTTTAAATCGAATTCCATTTGAATTCTAAATGTAAGCATATTTCTGAAATCAAAGACTGTGTGTGTTATTAGAGTACCATTTCGAATTAAGGCTGGTAAGTGGTTGTCAAGTCATGACAACCACTTTAAACTACAGGTAAGCCTACAATAAGGCTTACCTGTAGGCCCAGGAAATATCAAGTTTAGGAGATATCCCCTGTATCTGCATGTGCCGACGTCATTGGCACATGCGCACTGAAGAATCGGCACCTGGGGTAGCCCAGGGTGCCGTTTCTTCTGTTAACGTGCCGTAAATGACTGCTCCCGTGCGCACGCGTGGGAGTGACGTCAGAGCGGCTCCGCCAATCACAGCACTGGAGCCCGCGCTGTGATTGGATGGAGCCGCTGACCCGGAAGACTGATGTCGCCGGTCACAGCGGTGTGCCGAGATCGCTGCAACAGCTTCGTTTCGAGGTAAGTGTTTCATAATGAGCTAGTATGTGTTGCATACTAGGTCATTATTGCAGGTTTTTTTTTTGGGGGGGGAGCTGGGGGCGGCTTTACAACCACTTTAAGCCACAGGGGATTTAACCACTTAAAGGGGAAGTAAACCCTGATGGGTTTTACTTCCTCTTTATTACCCTGCAAGGTAGAAGCATAATGGGCTACTATGCATCGCATATTAGCCCATTATGTGGCACTTACCGGCATTGGAAGCCCGGGCTGTCCCCACTCCAGGCCGCATCCATTTTCGTCCCTCTTACTTCTGGGGCCATGGGCTCCGGCTCTGTATTTGGTCGGAGCCGCGTGACGTCACTCCTGCACATGTGTGTGGGAGCCGCCAATCGCGACACGGTCTCAGTGAAGAAACGGCATGGAGACCCGATGACGGTTTAGGAGATACAGGTAAGCCTTAATATAGGTTTACCTGTAGGTTAAAGTGGTTATCCAGAGTTGACATCCTCTTTAACCGGTTCCCGACTGGCTCGCGTACATTTACTGCTGCAGTGTGGCTCTGTAGCGCGAATCTCCTTCTATAAATGGCGGCTCACACGTGCGCAGTAGCGAGCAGGAGCGCACTGGCACGCTCTCATCCCCATCGCACTCTGCAGAGTTGTGGCCGTGGCTTGCCGGCGGAGATCGAGAACTTGCTTGACAAAGAGGGAAAAATGGGGAACCGCCGATGTAAACACGGCGGTCCCCCGCTCTGTCAGGCAGCAAGAAGAGATCTACTGATCGCTGTCACTGGGATCAGTTAGATCTCTGGTGCCCTTGACAGCCCAGCCCCCTCACAGTTAGAATGCCTAGGGAACACAGTTAACCCCTAGATCGCCCCCCAGGTTAGATATTTACATTTTTGATCGCTGTATAAATGTCATTGGTCCCAAAAAAGTGTCAAAAATGTCCGACATGTCCGCCGCAATATAGCAGTCTCGATAAAAATCGAGATCGCCGGCATTACTAGTAAAAAAAAAAGTGTAAAAACGCCAGAAATGATCTCTCATGGTTTTACCAAAAATATGAGGAGGAATATAAATCGGCCAAAATCGATGAATAAATTTGTTTTTCTATATTCTTTTTTTGGATTTGTATCTTAGCAAAAAGTAAGAAAATATTGGAGTTTTTTTGCAAAATTGTCGCTTGTTTTTGTTTATAGCGGTGATCAGAAATGACGCAGAGGTGATCAAATACCACCAAAAGAAAGCTCTATTTGAGGGAAAAGAAGGAAGCAAATTTCGTTTGGGTACAACGTCGCACCACCGTGCAATTGTCAGTTAAATCGACGCAGTGCCGAATCGCATAAAGTGCTCTGGTCCTAACATGGGAAATCATTGCATAATGACACCTCTGCATCATTTCTGATCACCACTATAAACAAAAAAAGAGCGATAATTTTGAAAAAAAAAAACAATATTTTTTACTTTTGTGCTATAATACATGTCCAAAAAATATATATATAAAAAAACAAATGTATTCATCAGTTTTGGCCGATATATATACTTCTACATATTTGTGGTAAAAAAAACTGCAATCTGCGTTTATTGATTGGTTTGCGCAAAAGTTGCCGTATTTACAAACCATGAGAATTAATTTATGGTGCTTTTACAAATTTTTTTTTTTTACTAGTAATGTGATTTTTATCAGGACTGTGATCTTGCGGCGGACATGTCGGACATTTTTTACACTTTTTTGAGACCATTGACATTTATACAGCGATCAGAAATGTAAATAACCGCTGATCACGCTGTATAAATGTCACTGGCAGGAAAGGGGTTAACCTGCATGGAGCAAGGGTTAACTGTGTTCCCTAGGCGTGTTCTAACTGTGTGCGGGCTGAGCTGCCAGGGGCATAAGAGATCTAACTGGTCCCGAGTACAGGGATCAGCAGATCACTGCCATGCCGCCTGACAGAGCGGGCAACCGCCGTGTTTACATCGGCAGTTCCCCGCTTTTCCCTGCCTTTCTGCTCTTACAGGCGATCGCGGGTCGCCGCCAGACATCGAGTCCACCCGACCCGTGGCCCCACTCAGGGAACATGTGGCGGGCACGAGAGCACGCTGGGAGCAGAGCACGCTCGCCCCCTAGTTGTGCGACCGTGGATCGCCGTTTAAAGACGCGGATTTGCGATATCGTGCCACTCTGCAGCAGTAAATGTACGCAACGCGGTCCGGAAGTAAGTTAACTCCTACCACCTACTCTCTTACTACATATTCGAAATAATGATGGTACCCTACACTGACATATGTCCCTAGTTCAAGCCTTCCCCACGAACAAACTTTCGACATTCCTAGGAAGGGTGAGGATGGTGAAAGTTTTGGCATACACCTATCAGTGGCAGCAATGTGCTTAGCCAGAATCTACCTCCCATGGGAAAAAAAAAACATTAGGGGGGTGTGAACACCATGTTTTACCACACCAGGTGACACCAACCCTATTGACGCCATTGGCTAGTAGTGCAGATTCCTCCATTCATGCTGTTTACCATATGGAGATTCAATTGGAGAGAGACGACCTGAAACAAACCATTTCTACTGTGCTGTCTCTTTTCAGAACCCCATAATGTACTGTGATATTGGCCTCATGGGCCCCTCCTATCATATGAGGCCTCCTGTGTAATAAATATTTTTTTAGGTAAACAAATTAAATAGCAATAAATAAAACTATTTAAATTAGTTCCCACGCCATTATAGTTTCCCTTTAATTGAAAGCTCAGGACACAACTCATCAGGATGTACGGGTCTTTATTTTTCAGACAGATGGTACATACAATGTTTTCTCATGGGTCATGCCCGGGTTTATCCCGCTTCCCAGTTGGCGCTAGGCACGTTCATAGTATTCAGTGTATATTTTTGAACATTGCTTCCAGTGGACACAGGGGCCGGACTTTCCTTTTTTGAAGATGAATGGTTTCTTGCAGAAGCAGCCTGGCACACACATCAATACGCAGGCGCTTGGTTCATCGCCAAAGTTTTCACAATTGGATGGACAGGCAGTCCCACAAGAACTGTAAACCTGGTGAGGGTACTCGCACTCATGTTCTGCGGAAAAGGAAAGAGAAAGCGTCTGTTACAAGGCCGCTAAGGCAAAAACATTTTTTATCCCCTTCCAGCCCCAGCATCCCTTTTATGGGGTCTTTATGGGGGGGTAGAAAAGACCACATGAACACATAACCACTGCGATTGGCTATCATGATGGTCACATGATTAGGAGCCGATCCCACCGACTCCCAATCATTACCAGATAGCAAAAGCTGTCTATGGGAACTCGGTCACTGTTTATGTAATGAGCACGCTCTCAGCACAAAAACCTCAGCTGCCCATGGACGCACATGTGCAGCGTGTGGTTGGTAAAGCCCACCCTCTCTGCCGCGGCACACAGGGGAGGGCTGGCCCAGGGGGTAGGGTGGCAATTGCCCCCCAGGCCACCCTAACTTACATTTAAAATGGCCGATGGCTGCTGCCCGCTCACACTTTTTTTCTTGTGGAGGAAGGAAATAGGGCCCAGGGGAGCAGCCACCAACTAACTGCAGGCAAAGGGGGGGGCGCCCAGGGCCGGCCCTACCATGGATCCCACTAGGCCCATTGGGTGGGCATGGATGGTGAGCTGATTTGGTGGTTCAATGGGCCACTTGACTGGACTTGCCCCCCAGGACTACAGCTGCCAGCCCTCCCCTGGCGGCACATGTGCATTAAGTGGCAAGAGATCAATGTGAAACAATTTATAACACCATTCACAAACCTATACATCAGGGTTATGCAATTAGCAGACCTCCAGCTGTTGCAAAACTACAAGTCCCATCACGCCTCTGCCTCTGGGTGTCATGTTTGTGCCTGTGAGAGCGTTGCTAAGCCTCATGGGACTTGTAGTTCTGCAACAACTGGAGGTCCGCTAATTGCATATCCCTGCTATACATCAAAGCCCCCAAACATTAAAGTGATCCTAAGCACACACTGTTTAATTTACATTGTCCCTTTAATTTCTGGATAGGGATGATGCCACTGTTTGCCGAGCAGGCTTTTTCTGGCACTTTTTGTTCAAATCAGTATTTTTTGCTAGAAAATTACTAAGAACCTCTAAACATTATACATTTTTTTTAGCAGAGACCCTAGAGAATAAAATGGTGATTGTTGCAATTTTTTATGTCACACTGCTAGGGGGCCCTGGGCAGAGTGAACAAATGCTGTATGATTATTGAGAATGTAGTGATGAACAGTTTTGTGAACATTGTCTGATTCTGGATTTTGTTTCTATTAGAGCTGTGCCTTATGCGATGGTTTATTATATCTCCTGAGGAAGCCAAGGTTGGCAAAATATATTGGGATCAAACATCTCGCTGCAACCATTGCTGTTATGAATACTAAAGAGATGCGTTGTGATATGTATACATTTATGTGATGTATTTTTATTCAAATTCATTTTCAATATTTTTTAATCAATTATAATAAACTGAAATAGTTTGAAATATGGCCCTACAGACATTAGTGAGTATCGCACCTCATCCCATAAGTCATAGAGCAAATGAGGGTGGGGTTCCCAATGGGACTGTACCGATGCCAGCAGACAAAGGATTACTTCAGCAAAATTCGTTAACCACTTAAGCCCCCAAGCCTTTTTTACACTTGTTGTTTACAAGTTAAAATATTTTTTTTTGCTAGAAAATTACTTAGAACCCCCCAAACATTATATATATATGTTTTAAACACCCTAGAGAATAACATGGCGATCGTTGCAATACTTTTTGCTACACGATATTTGCGCAGCGGTCATTCAAGCGCGATTTTTCTTAAAAAATAAGACAACAGTAAAGTTAGAACAATTTTTTTGCATATTGTGAAAGAGGATGTTACGCCGAGTAAATAGATACCATACATGTAACGGTTGAAAATTGCGCACACTCGCGGAATGGCGACAAACTCCGGCACTTAAAAATCTCCATAGGCGACGCTTTAAAAAATTTTAACGGTTACCAAGTTAGAGATGCAGAGGAGGTCTTTTACTAGAATTATTGCTCACACTCTGGCGATCGCGGCGATACCTTACATGTGTGGTTTGAATACCGTTTTCAGATGTAGGAGCGAATTACGTATGCGTTTTCTTTGTTACATTAGCTCGCGGGGACGGTGGCACTTTAAAATGTTTTTTTTTTTTTAACACTGTTCCTTTAAAAAAAAAAAAAATCTGATCACTTTTATTGCTATCACAAGGAATGTAAACATCCCTTGTGATAGTAATGTATGGTGACAGGTACTCTTTATAGGGGATGGGGGTCTAAACCCCCCCCCCCCCCATCCCTCCTTTACACTTCACAGTATTCAGATCGCCAAAAACAGCGATTCTGACTACTGTAATTTTTTTAAAACCGGTGCCGTTGGCCGTCGAGTAAACCCGGAAGTTTCGGCTTCCACAAGGACTCCACACAGCAGCCAGACGCGTCTGATTGGAGCTCCGGTCTCCTGGTGGGACAGGAGGCTGGAGAAGAGTGGCGGATGGTGGCGGGACTGGGGTGGCCCCTTCCGCTCTCTGGGATAACGACCCAGCAGCTCCCGAGCTGGATCGGCCGTTATCACCGGATAGCCGGCCGCCTGCTCTAAAAAACGGTACCGGGGGGTATAGCCTGTAGCTGCAGACTATCCCCCGATACTTCCACTTAAAGCTGCCGCTGTTTATAAATGGCGATTCGCGTTAAGTGGTTAAAACATCAATTATATTATTCACACGTAAAAAAGTATAAAATACATATAAAATAGGAGGAGCAGTCCGAGTACACTTTCATTGGTTGGTTAATGTGTAGATTGGTGGTTTATAGCGTGGCATAATTCTCCCAACATGTTTCGCCATCAATATGGCTTCCTCAGGGGATTTTAACAGCCACCATTTTGGACATCATAGAAGAAAAAGGGAAAGTATGAATACACAACACAAATTTGATACAAAAACAAAATGCATAATTAACAGAATTTACATTCAATGGCTTGTAGTAATTAATACTACACTATAAAACACCAACCTGCTCATTAACCAACCAATGAAAGTGTATTTGGACTACTCCTCCTGTTTTATATGTATTTTATACTTTTTTTTACGTGTGAATAATAAAATTGATGTTTTCATGAATTTTTCTGAAGTAATCCTTTGTCTGCTGCCACCGGTATAGCCCCATTGGGAACCCCACCCCCATTTTCTCAATAAACTGAAATGTTTTTTATACAGTTGCTTATACATTTATTGCTGGCACCCTGAAAGTCCCAAACTCTTTTCTTGGCTGTTCTAATTGTAACTTTTCAGGGATGAGTTGCTGAATATAATTGTGTTACTCCAGTGACAAATCTACTTTTTATGTCACATGGTATTTGCGCAGTGGTTTTGCAAATGCAATTTTTTGGAAAAAAAATACACTTTAGTAAATTAAAAAAAGAAAAAACACAATATTTACCCCAATTTTTTTTTTTGTAAAATGTGAAAGATGATGTTAATATTTAAAATTGCATGCGCTCGTGAAATGGTGACAAACAGCGGTACTGAAAAATAGGTGACGCTTTAAACGCCTTTGCAGGTTACCAGTTTAGAGTTACAGAGGAGGTCTAGCGAGAGAATTATTGCTCTCCCTCTAACATTTGCTGTGATACCTCACATGTCTGATTCGAACACCATTTGCATATGCGTGCGCGACTTACGTATGCGTTCACTTCTGCGTGAGAGCGCGGAGGGATGGGGAGCTTTACATTTTTTTCTTATTTATTTAACTTTTTATTTTTACACTTTCCCTTTAAAAAAAAATGTTGATCACTTGTATTCCTATTACAAGGATTGTAAGCATCCCTTGTAACAGAAATAAGGGATGACAGGTCCTCTTTATGGAGAGATCTGGGGTCAAAAAAGACTCCAAATATCTCCTTTACCTTTAAAAGCAAAACTTTTTTGATCTTTTGCTTTAAAAAAAAAAAAAAAACTGGTTTACTTTCATCCTGGACAGGAAGTGACACCATGACATTGCTCTGGTCCTCCAAGACCATAGAGGCGATTAAAGAGTATCTACTCTTTGATCGCCTATGGGAGCAGCCGGCTGCACTGCCGGATCCTTTCTTGGTTGAACCGGCGGAAACTGTAAGCCGGAGAAACACCTGCGAGCAGCGGAGGGGGGGGGGGGCGTCCACTCCCGCCGCTTCTGAGATCGTTCCATCGGCTCTGAACCTCTCTGAAGGCACCAGCTGAAAAAAAAATATCGGGGTTATGGCTGATATCTTCAGCCATAATCCCGGTAAACCACTTCATGCCCGCAATGTATAAATACGTATTGCGGTCGGCAAGTGGTTAATGAAAAAAAAAGGAAAGTATCTTTTTTTCTAATCGATATACAGCTGTCACATGACCCAGCGCTCTCCCAGCCAAAACATAAGTAGGAGGAGCTTCCAGTACTCTGCTGCCGGTCACATTGGAATACAGAGGAAAATTAAATAATTAATATCAATAAACTGTTTTAAATTGTCGTGCAAATATATATTTGAAATCAAACCATTATTATTTTTTGGCAATAACACGGTGTGGGCGGGGTTTCTGAAAGTCGTAGGCTGTGTCACATTCCTCCAGCCTGTGTCTTAGAATAAGAGGAAGGTGAAGCCTCCATCAATTTACATGTAATATCCCGCCCCTCCCCATTGGTTTAGCTGATTAGTGGGCATGGAGGAGGAAGGAGGGAATTTACCACTGTGCATACACCCACTCTATAGTCACATGGGCTACTCAGATGTAAAAAGAAGGAAATGCTCAGCATAGAAACCCAGTAGAGTAGAAAAGCCTGCCCCCTGTCATCATGCTGCAGGAAGGACCTTTGCTTCAAGCAGTAGTCCCTCTGCTGAGTTCTGACACATCCCATGCCAATTTAGATTTAGAAATTGCCAACCAGCAGAGAGTATCAGCGCGGCTGGAGAGTTTCCCTCATCAACACTGACTGTTAATGGGGAAATTGGGCATTTTTTTTTCTTCCAGCCCGGTGGAAGGAAAGAAGATTGTATAGTCTATGGCTTGCCATAGTTTTGATGATCCTGGAATATATTTATGTAATTTCAAGGTGAAGTTCAGTACTGCTTCCCCACACAGAGCAAGGATCCTTTTCTGCAACATGCTGGCAGGGGATAGGATTTTCTACTCAGTCTGTGGCAATTTTATCAAGAAAACAAGGCTTTGCACACTTTTTGTGTTCATGATCCTGGAATGTATTTATCAGATTTATTCAGAAAGTTCAGTTGGGCTTTCATGTAGATTTTAGTTGTATTTGGCGATTGTATTAGATGGCTATTGTGACTCCACTGCCTGGTGACTTACCTTTCCATGGATTGGCCTGGCACACTGCAAGCAGCGCTGTAAAGAGAGACAGAAGAGAAGAGTTGAATGAGATCTGAATAAGCACAATACGTACAGCCAATCTATTCTGTATCCTTGCCAATTTTGTGTTGGTTATACAATAAATATGTGTGATATTTAGGTAATAGGTGGTTTACAGTCTAACAAAGAAAACATGCTCTACTGTAAGTATAGTCAGACAATAAAGTTAACAAAAAAAAACCTAGGAAAAAAAAAAACTTGATGGACAACTCTGTCTTATTATTATTATTATAATTATACAGCAGGGGTAGGCAACCTGCAGCCCTCCAGCTGTTGTGGAACTACATTTCCCATGAGGCATTGCAAAGCTGGTAGCTACATTTACTCTTAGAGGCATGATGGGACTTGTGGTTCTGCAATGGCTGGAGGGCCGCAGGTTGCCTACCACTGTTATACAGGATTTATACAGTTTGCGCAGCCCTTTACAACATGGGGGCAGACAGTACAATTACAATACAATTCAATACAGGAGGAATAAGAGGGCCCTGCGCGTTAGAGCTTACAATCTAGGAGGGAGGGTCAAGGGTAATAACTGTGGGGGATGAGCTGATGGAGAACATAAAAAGCGTAGTTCTTAGGTGGAGGAAGGATAGGCTTCCCTGAAGAGAAAAGTTTTCAGGGGTCGCCTAAAAGTGGATAGATTTGGAGACAGCCTGACAGATTGGGGTAGGGAATTCCAGAGGATGGGAGAGACTCGGGAGAAGTCCTGGAGGCGAATATGAAAGGAGATGATGAGGGAGCTGGAGAGCAGGAGGTCTTGGGAGGAACGAAGAGGACGCTTAGGTTGGTATTTTGAGACTAGGCTGGTGATGTAGCTGGGGGCAGAGTTGTGACTTATTGTTAGTATTTTGAATTTAATTTGTTGGGCGAGTGGCAGCCAATGGAGGGATTGGCAGAGAGGGGTGGCAGATGCTGAGCGGTTTGTAAGATGGATGAGTCTGGCAGTCTTTTTCTGCCATCACGTTTCCATATTTCTATAGATTAACTGGAAGACTGGGAAGCAGTCCTCTGGCCCAAATGCCATTGAAATGTAGCAATGCTCCTCTAATTCACTGCTCAAAAAAATTAAAGGAACACTTTGAAATCACATCAGATCTCAATGGGGAAAAATCTCATGCTGGATATCCATCTATACTGGTATGGACTGGGTAATGTGTTAGGAAGGGAAGGAAGCCGCATCGTTTGATGGATTCCTTATTGCAATAATGACTATTCATTTCAGTAATGAGAGCCAATGGTCTTTTGCAATGGTTATGACAAACAGCACAGCTTAGTAAGTTGAGCCTCTTGGTCTTAAAGGGGAAGTACAGTATGTATATTTTATTGTAATGTTTCCACTTCAGCTCCAGAAGATTTACCCCCTTCATGACCAGGCCATGTTTTGCTATTCGGCACTGGGCTACTTTTACATAATTAGTCGGGTTGAAAAAAGACACATCAAGTTCAACCAAAAAAAGAAAAATGATATAACTTATATTATTATAGCAACTTATATAACTTATATTTATAGTAACTTATATTACTTTAACCGCTTCCCGATCGCATTGCGTACCTTTACTACGTATGTAGACGGCGATTCCCGCAGTGCGCTCTCGTGCCCGCCGCACGCTGCCTGAGTGTGGCCGTGGGTCAGGCCGACTCGATGGAAAAGTATTATAGTAAAAAGTAAAAAGTATTGTTTTTTTTTTTCAAAATTGACGCTCTTTGTTTGTTTATAGCGCAAAAAATAAACCCCGCAGGAGTGATCAAATACCACCAAAAGAAAGCTCTAGTTGTGGGAAAAAAAGGACATAAATTTGGCTTGGGTACAATGTCGCACGACCGCGCAATTGTCAGTTAAAGCAACGCAGTGCCGAATCGTAAAAAGTGCTCTGGTCAGGAAGGAGGTAAATCCTTCCGGGGGTGAAGTGGTTAACTGGTAATTGCTCAGTCATGCCACACCATACCCAAACAAAATTTATATCATTTTTTTCACAAAAATAGTATTTTGTTTTTGGTGGTATTTGATCACCACTGGGGTTTTTATTTATTTTTTGCAATATAAATGAAAAAAGAATGACATTTTTGAAAAAACACATCCAATATATTAAAAAAAAAAATCTAATTTCTTCATAAACTTTGGCCAAAATGTATTCTGCTACATGTTTTTGGTAACAAAAAATCACAATAAGTTTATATTGATGTGTTTGCAGAGACTACAAACTATGGGATATATATTGGATTTTTTTTTTTTTATACTACTACTGAGTAGTCAAGTGCTTACTCACCCAAAGTAACAACAAGAAGCATGTTGACGATTCTCATCTTTCTGCCTTTAGGTAGCTAAACTAAAATAAAAATAATAATAAAATATTAAATTAGTCTCTGGAAAAAGGTGCAAATTGTCCTTTAATAAATCTTTAATAAATCTATCTCTGTTGTCTGCCATTCAGTGGCATTATTATGCAGCAAATAGATAGATATATAGATTCGATAGATAGATATATTTTCTATGGAATATATATGTGTATATATATATATATATATATAGAAATAATCAATCCGGGATTGCTGCACTCGTAAGTTTTTTTTAAAAAATATAAAGAGTATACGAAAAATATATACAAAAAGTTCCAAATGTCCAACAGTTTCGGGCTAGTGACAAAATGTTAAACTAGCCCGAAACTGTTGGACATTTGGAACTTTTTGTATATATTTTTTGTATACTCTTTATATTTTTTAATAAACCTACGAGTGCAGCAATCCCAGATTGATTATTTCTATATACAGCCTGTGGACAAGGCTAGATTGCTGGTACCCTCACTGTGAATGAGTGCTGCTCACCACATCTGGTAAATATATATATATATATATTTATATATATATGTATATACATATATTATATAATATATATGTGTGTGTGTGTATATATATAATGATGCCACTGAACGACAGACGGACATAGGAAACTACAGAGATAAAGATGTATATATATATATTTATTCATTAAATATATAAATAAATATTATATAGCAAATATATATACAAATACACGCACAGTATAGTAAATATTACCACTACTTGTCATAAATCTGATTTAACGCAGTTATAGTAAACATACCATTGAACCTTTATATATCCAATCTAATGGAATTCTCCTACCATTCTGTAGTTTATTGGGTCTGTTGTCTATGTAGAAGTATCCACAAAGATATGACAGACCTATTAATGTATCTTTATATATATATATATATATATATATATATATAAAGATACATCAATAGGTCTGTCATACCTTTGTGGATACTTCTACATGACAAGTAGGGGTCTATAGTATATTAATAAGGTGAGATCCTGGGCTCCAAAGCAGATTATTATATAAATGTTAAAGGTGTTCTCCTCCCTGTCTGTTGTTCCCTGAATCTTTTTGTAATTTTTTGTCAGTTAAAAAAAAAAAGAGAAGTCCAACAAAATCATAGAATTCTTTTAGTAGCACTTCCACCTGTTTCCAGAGATAGTTTAACTAAAAAAAGTCAAACATTCTGGTGCTGTGAGGAGTCATTTTTAAGCTGACAATCTGCTCTACATTGTGACACATTACTTATTTTCTTTTGCAAATATTTGTTATAAATAAACTCACTGAAATCTCTCAGACTTCCCATCCATTAATAGAACAGAATTCTACTCTGCACATTCCTATAACTTGTTACTTTGTTTCCAGTTATTACAGAATAAAGATCTCCTCCAGGCTGGAGAATATCTATATTGTCATAATATAGATAATAAAAGAGTTTATCCTATCATTTTGTGTACTTGGTGTGTTTGTATGGCTTATTAGAGTATTACTTTATTATACTATTATTTTATATAAGTTTTAATTTAGTATTAATTGGTACTAATTGCTGTTATTGTAAATGTTATTCTGTCGTTGTGTCTTATTTTGTTATTGTGATCTTGTGTTGTCTTCATTGAATGTAGCTGTATCCTAATAATTTCCCCTTGGGATTAATAAAGTATTTTGAAGGTAAGTGTGTACTTACAGTCCCCGAGCGGTGTTCTCTCTGTCCCTCTAGGTCGGAAGATGAAAACCACAAACTCAGTATTTACCTGATTTTATACTAGGTGTGTGTGTGTTGGGGGGGGGGGGGGGTCCAGTCCAATTGTGGAGTGATCGATTATTTGCAAGTTCATTGGGCAATTTCTGCATCAGGACAGGAGAAGTATAAATGTGATTCAGCCTCTTTTTTTTTTTTTGCTATGAGTGTGTTTTGGTGGAGCAAATTTTATGAAATCTGTTCTTCCCAATGGCATATATGCGAGGTTGCTTTAATAATATGGATATTTTATAGGGATTTGACCTAGTGGCCCACAGGATATTAGTTGTGCCCTTACTGATTGCACACATACTATTTTAGTCTCAATTTTCCATCAGATGAAGAAGGGGTTCTTCACAGTAAGAGCAGTTAAAGCGTTTGTAACCCTAAAAAAAATGTGGTCTCTGTTCCTTTAAAGCACGAATAACAGCACAGTGTTTGTGCTGTGTAGTTTGGCTCTTTATATTTGATCCTGCCTTGTTCCACCACCCCTGTAAGCTGACCACGGTTTATCATGGTTGCTAATCCCTGACGCCATGGTCAGTTTACAGGCCTCCATCATCCGCTCTCTCCTCCATCCTCCTCCCCCCTCCCTCCTTGCCTGTCAGCTCCCATTGCTCCCCAATCCTCCCCGCCCTCCCCTCCTGCTGGTAAAATAACTGGGTGTATATGCTACAATCCCCTCTGTTATTGTAACGGATGTGCCCCAGTGTACTTTTTTTTAAAAAAAATATGCCGCTATATACCATATTACATCTCTCACGTGACTGGCCGCCCCTCTCCTCCTCCTGGCTGACATCAGCAGGGGATTCTCAGCCCCGTCCGCTGTAGCTGTCAGACCTGGAGAGTAGAGAGGCAGCTGATCATGTGAACACTGAGCGGCGCTCTGAAATAAGGTATATAGTGGTGTATTCATTCAAAAACACATTCACTGGGGACATCAGCTACTATAACAGTTGATTGATACACGCTAAGTGGTTCAACAACCTCTTTAAGCCATGAAATGCTTTAGTCCAAAAAAATGGAATGTGAAATGAAACAGGATGATTTTCCTGCAACTAATACTTTCCTAAATTAAGGTTAAGGGCTAAAGCCTCATACACACTATACAATTTTCTGTAGACTTTTGTCTTCAGAGTTACCAAAACCATGTAGTGCAAGGGCCTGCCTGAATGCATGCAAATTGAAACTCTAAAGCCTTGTACACACGCGCAGATTGTTGGACAAGCGAACATCCAAATTGGCTGTTGACGGTTTCGTCTAGCGTACTGATGGTAGTGAAGTAATCGTCCAACAAAGCCTTACGTAGTGACGTGTTACGAGCGTATAACGAGGAAGTTCAGGTGAATGTGATTTGTGAATTAGGAACACAGGTTACACGACTGACCACTTCCTGGATTCTGAGTATGCGTGTTTGCACTTCCAAATTATTGTTGGGCCAACTGCTGTACACACAAGCCAACAATTGGTCAACGCCATGTTGGCCAACAAAAATGTTCTAGTCTTGTCAGCCAACTTCAGTTGGCCAACAATTCAAAATTGGCTCTTGGATCATGTGTACTAATGGTCGGATTATTGGCCAATAGGCTGTTGGACAACCGTTGTTGGCCAATTGTTGTACCGTGTGGTTTTGGTAAATCTGAAGACAAAAGTCCACAGAAAATTGTATAGTGTGTACAAGGCTTGAGAGAGCAATATAATCCAGACAATTGACTCAAATCTATTTTAGAATGTCTGATAGGAATCCCCCCTCCAAAAAAAAATAACAGTAACATTAATGGACATAGGTCGTCATTAATGGAGATGAGCCAAGCCAAGCATTTCAGTAAAAGCAGAAGGTGATGGTGGTTTGCATGGACCAGCCAAAGTTCAATCAGGGTGTGGGGGTGCACATGCAATGTCCTTGTGGGGGGGGGGGGGTGTTAGGGGTTGGGGTAAGAATCCTTCATCCACCTTATTTTTGTATGGCCAGCTTAACCCCTTGATGCAGACAGTACGTAGAAGGGGCTTTTTTCAGCGGGGGTGCATGTCTGTATATCTATCTTTGCGCTGGGAGTGTGCTGCGTTCACTGGGAGCCCCGGGTCCCATGCTAATGATGGGGACCTGGAAATCCTGGTTTCGGGTCATCTGACTGCTGTGATAGTCTCTGATTGGCTTATTTCCAGAAACATTTTAACAAAACAAAAGTGAAAAATCTGAAGCTGCATGGAGTCATTTTTAAAGCTGACACATTACTGTCTTGTGACACATTACTGATTATCTTTTGTAAATATTTGTTATAAATAAACTTACCAAAATCTCTCAGACTTCCTGTCCATTAATAGAACTGATAGAACAGAATTTTAGTCTGCACATTCCATGGACATGGTACTTTTTTGCCTTATAGCAAGAAGAGTCTGTATAAGCTTGATGGGTTTTCCACCCAGGGGCTATTCCTCAAACGTATCCCTTGTTAGATGGTCCTCTGCATCTTGCAACAACTTAGAGTCAGGAATCCATACCAGCGATGGTTAGAAGCCCAAAATGGTTTGGTTTTGTATTGTAGTTTTTAACCAAGGGAATGCTGACCCATTGGGAGCTCCCTTAACCACTTCAGCCCCGGAAGGATTTCCAGCTTTAGGACCGGAGCCCTTTTTGCGATTCAGCGCTGCGTCGCTTTAACTGACAATTGTGCGGTCGTGCGACGTTGTACCCAAACAAAATTTTTCCCACAAATAGAGCTTTCTTTTGGTGGTATTTGATCACTGCTGCGTCATTTCTGATCGCCGCTATAAACAAAAGAAGAGCGACAATTTTGCAAAAAAAAACAAATTTCTTACTTTTTGCTAAAATACAAATCCAAAAAAATATATAAAAAAACATTTTTTTTCATCAGTTTTGGCCGATATAAAAAAAAATCGCAATCGGCGTTTATTGATTGGTTTGCACAAAAGTGGTCGCGTTTACGGATGATGAGAATTCATTTTTGGGGTTTTTATTTATTTAATTTTTTTACTAGTAATGGCGGCGATTTGCGATTTTTAGCAGTACTGTGATATTTCAGCGGACATGTCGGACCATTTTGACACTTTTTTGGGACCATTGGCATTTATACAGCGATCAGTGCTATAAAAATGCACTGATTACTGTGTAAATGCCATTGGCAGTGAAGGGGTTAACCTACAGGGGGTGCTCTAAGGGTTAACAGTGTTCCCTGGGCGTGTTCTTACTGTGGGGGGACTGCCCTGGCTGGGGAAGGGAAGTGGTCACAGCCCCCATGTACAGGAAGGCTGTGATCACAGCCCTTCCCCCTTCACAGAACGGAGGTCCGTGTTTACTTACACGGACCTCCGTTCTTTCGCTCCGGGGGGGCATCGCGGGTGGCCGGCGGAGATCGACTCCACCTCACCCGCTCCCTGGCCCTCCCCGAACACAGTGAGCGTGCGGGCATGCCCCCGGCGGCGCGCGCGCGCTCACTAGGTTCGATCCCGCGGCCGCCGTCATATGACGGCGATTTGCGCAGGAGAGCCAGCTTGTCGCCGTCAATTGCCGATCGACGGTCGGCAAGCGGTTAAACCAATTTTTATGCTACACCATGAGGAGCTGTTTCCTTTTTTCCTTCTTGGGCTTCTATAGGGCAAAGAAGGGTCAACTTCATCTGGTAAGTTTGGATCTACACCTCAGTTTCACATGGTGGATTTGTCTTTACAGATTTCATTTTCACTGGCATACTAGGTGGATGGTGGAATTTTCATTTGCACAGAGAGTCTATATACTTTTTTGTTCACATATTTTCCTCTCTGACTTTGTGGATTAATCTTGGAGCACTATAAGTTAAAATTTGATGTGGATATATATTGACACAGCAGTTGTTCAAATCACTATAAGTCACTGTTATCTTGTATCTTCATTTATATATTTATTTCATATTCATTTCATATTTATTTTAATTTTTGTGATGTAATGCATAAGACCACGTTGTATTAATATTTGTAAGTTTGCACAGATTACGTAGGTTAGGGTAGCGTTGGTCTTTAATTCTATCTTAACCCCTAACTCAGCGGCGGCTGGTGTGGCAGGGGCGCTGGGGCGCCGCCTCCCCGCCGGCAAAAGACGAAAAAAAAAAAAAGTCAACCCCGCCCACCTACAGGTGGCGCCGGTACATTGACTTTCTTTTTTTTTTTTTTCTTTTCGGCTCCTTGGCTGTCACATGACAGCCAAGTAAGTGAGCCTATTGGCCGGCCATTCAAGCCTATGCATGTGCGCTTCTTCCTGCGGCCATGCAAAGGCTGATTGGCTGCCCTGAGCCTCCGCTCAGGGTGATTGGATGAGG
>BLSH010266996.1:305962-317391 GCA_018402905.1 Glandirana rugosa | reverse complement strand
CCTTGGAACGAGACACACCCCTTCGTCATGACTTGAAATGGAACTTTAATGTATTTATGTAAGGTCCTAGTAGTTTTGATACTGCTCGGTATCTGATATGTTAGAAGAAAGTAAGGTGGTGGTGACCTTCTTTTCTTTTAACGAGTTAAGGGGGTAGTTGTGTCAGTCACAACTACTCCCTTTAGAGGTCGGCGCAAGTATGAGAGACGACCAGCTTAGAAATTCACTAGGAGTAGGAAAGCCTGTCCCCTGCCAGCATGCTGCAGGAAGAACCTTTGCTGCAAGCAGTAGTCTCTCTGCTGAGTTCTGACACATCCCATGCCGATTTAGATTTAGAAATTTCCAACCAGCAGAGAGTATGAACGCGGCTGGAGATTTCCCTCATCAACACTGACTGTGTTGATGGGGGAATTGAGCAATTTTCTTTTCTTCCAGTGGTGGTGGAATGAAAGAAGATTGTATAGTCTATGGCTCGTCATAGTTTTGATGATCCTGGAATGTATTTATGTAATTTCAAGGTAAAGTTCAGTACTGCTTCCCCACACAGAGCAAGGTTCCTTTTCTGCAACATGCTGGCAGGGGATAGGATTTTCTACTCAGGCTGTGGCTACTTTCTAAAGAAAACAAGGCTCTGGCACACTTTTTGTGTTTATGATCCTGGAATGTATTTATCAGATTTATTCTGAAAGTTCAGTTGGGCTTTCATGTAGACTTTAGTTGCATTTGGCGATTGTAGTAGATGGCTATTGTGACTCTACTGCCTGGTGACTTACCTTGCCATGGATGGGCCTGGCACACTGCAAGCAGCGCTGTAAAGAGAGACAGAAGAGTGGAATGAGATCTGAATAAGCACAATACGTACAGCCAATCTATTCTGTATCCTTGCCAATTTTGTGTTGGTTATGCAATAAATATTTGTGATATTTAGGTAGTATGTGGGTTACAGTCCAACAAATAAAACATGCTCTACTTTAAATATTAGACACGTGCAATTTGTTTAGTCTCAATTAGTTTTTTTTAACAAATTTTTAGAAATTCGTTAATTTGGACGAATCCGAATTTCCAAATTTTCGTAATTTTCAAATTCAAAAATTCAGAAAATCCAAAATTCAAGAATTCAGAAATTCGCAAGTCGGAAGATCCGAAATTCGGAAATCTGAAAATTCGAAGACCCGATAATTTGAAAATCTGAAATAATAACTAACTAATAATGACTTAACTATTACTATTAAATTATAGGTATTCAAATTTCCTTTAAAATTTGGCTGTTAGTGATAAATTCGTATTTACGTTCACTAACAGCCAAATACATTCCAATACCTATAATTTAATAGTTATTAATTAGTTAGTTATTATTTTGAATTCTCGGGTATTCCTTCTTAGTTTCGAATTTTCGGATGTTTAAATTTACGACTTGTCAAATTACCGGATTTTTAAATTTTCTACTTCTAATTTTCCAAATTTCGAACTTCTGCATTTTTCGAATTACCGAATTTTCGAATTTCTGAATTTTTTGAATTCCCAAATTTCCGAAAATTCCGAAAAAAAATAAAAGAAACAAAAACGACAATGAATGAAATTTTCGGCCGTGCACATGTCTAGTAAATATAGTCAGACAATAAAGTTAATGAAAAAAACAAAAAAAAAAGTCAGACGCGATGGACAACTTGGTCTTTTTCTGCCATCACGTTTCCATATTTCTATAGATTAACTGGAAGACTGGGAAGCAGTCCTCTGGCCCAAATGCCATTGAAATGTAGCAATACTCCTCTAATTCACTGCTCAAAAAAGTTAAAGGAACACTTTGAAATCACATCAGATCTCAATGGGGAAAAATCTCACGCTGGATATCCATACTGATATATGCAGTGTTAAAGCACCTTTAGGCCTCATACACGCGGGCGTTTAAAAAAATGAGCTGTAACGTCGGTACCAACACCAGGAAAAAAATCTGCGTTAAAACGCGATTTTATCAGCGTTATGCATTGGCGTCAATGCTCGTTTTTCCACACTAGCTTTCAGCAGCGTTTCTCTGCCTCTATTCAAAATCAGTGGTTCCCTATGGCCCATTGATTTGAATAGAAGTCGCCCCAGAAGTCGGATTATGATGATACGACTTGCGGAGCTACTTATGTGCAGAGGATCTTGAAGGGGGATCACCGTAATTTTTTTTTTTTAAATTGCGTGGGGTTCCCCCCCCCCCTCCAAGAGGTAGCAGACCCTTCGGTCTGGTATGGATTTTAAGGGGGAACCCCATGCAGAAAAAATGGCATAGGGTCCCCCCCAAAATCCAAACCAGACACTTATCCGAGCACGAAGCCTGGCAAGCCAGGAAAGGGGGTGTGGACAAGCGAGTGCCCCCCATGGACCATACCAGGTCGCATGCCCTCAACATGGGGAGCATGGGTGCTTTGCAGCAGGGGAGGCTCTGCGCCCCCACCCCATAGCACCTTGTCCCCATGTTGATGGCTGTCGGGTTCTGTGGGCAGGGGGCTTATCGGAATCTGAAAGCCCCTTTAACAAGGGGCCCCCAGATCCCCATGTAGAAAAAAGGGCATAGAGTCCCCCCAAAATCCAAACCAGACACTTATCCGAGCACGAAGCCTGGCAAGCCAGGAAAGGGGGTGTGGACAAGCGAGTGCCCCCCTCCCCCATGGACCATACCAGGCCGCATGCCCTCAACATGGGGAGCATGGGTGCTTTGCGGCAGGGGAGGTCCTGCGCCCCCACCCCAAAGCACCTTGTCCCCATGTTGATGGTTGTCGGGTTCTGTGGGCAGGGGGCTTATCGGAATCTGGAAGCCCCTTTAACAAGTGGGACCCCAGATCCCAGACCCCCACCCTATGTGAATGACTATGGGGTACATTGTACCCCTACCCATTCACCTAAAAAAAAAAACACACTACACAGCTTTTTAAAATGACACTTTTTGGGGACCAGTGACATTATTAAATTCATCAGTGCTATAATAATGCAGTGATCAATGTATAAATGACGCTGGCAGGGAAGGGGTTAACACTAGGGGGCGATCAAGGTGATAAATGTGTTCCCTCAGTGTGTTCGAACTGTGTGGGGGATGGGCTGCCTAGGACATGACAGAGATTGCTGTTCCCGAACATAGGAAACAGAAGATCTCTGACGTGTCCTATATAAGAGAATGGGGATCTGTCTCCACCTGCAGGCACACACCCACAGCATGCAGCCCCCTATCTTCCCTGTGCGGACCGCCATACAGATACCGCAATTTGCGCAGGAGAGCCATTTTTTGCTATTCGGCACTGCGTTACTTTAACTGGTAATTGCTCAGTCATGCAACACTTTACTCAAACAAAATTTATACATTTTATATACATTTTTTTTTTTTCACAAAAATAGTGTTTTGTTTTGGTGGTATTTGATCACCACTGGGGTTTTTATTTTTTGCAATATAAATGAAAAAAGAATGACGTTTTTGAAAATATATATATATTTTTTTTTTTTACTTTCTATTACAAAACATATGGAATACATTTTTAAAATATCTACTTTCTTCATAAATTTTGGCCAAAATGTTTACATGTTTTTGATAACAAAAAAAAATCACAATAAGTTTATATTGATTTGTTTGCGTGAAAGTTACAGAGCCTACAAACTATGGGATATATACTGGAATTTTTTATACTACTGCTGAGTAGTCAAGGGCTTACTCACCCAAAGTAACAAGAAGAAGCAGGTTGGTGATTCTCATCTTTCTGCCTTTAGGTAGCTAAAATAAAATAAAAATAATAATAAAATATTAAATGTGTCTCTGGAAACAGCTGCAAGTTGTCCGTTAATAAATCTTTCATAAATCTATCTCTGTTGGCTGTCATTCAGTGGCATTATTATGCAGCAGGTAGATAGATATATAGATTAGATAGATAGATATATATATTTTCTATATAATATTTATGTGTATATATATATAAAAATATATATATATACATAATATAATGTATATGTGTGCATATATATATATATATATTTTTTTAAAATATATATATATATATATATATATAGACAATGATGCCACTGAACAACAGACAGAGATAGGAAACTACAGAGATATATATATATATATATATATTCAGTGTCATTAAATATATAAATAAATATTATATATAAATATATATACAAATACACACACAGTATAGTAAATATTACCACTACTTGTCACAAATCTGATTTAACACGGTTATAATAAATTTACCATTGAACCTTTATATATCCAATCTAATGGAATTCTCTGGCCATTCTGTAGTTTATTGTGTCTGTCAGAGGCGTTGCTAGGGGGTGGCTATTGGGGCTATAGCCCCGAGTCTGGGGCCCATAGCCCCGGGTCTCTTACAGGGTGGGTGCAGCTCTGCAATTAGCAGGTATGTTCCGGTCTGGAATGCAGACTGTGTATATATACACACACACACACACACACACACACACACATACATACATACACATGTATATTTATTACTATTATTATTTATTTTATTACATGCATGCCCGCTCAAGCGTAGGTCTTTCTTTACTTCGCTGCTATGGGCTCTAGCCCCAGATCTTTTGTAGACCTAGCAACGCCCCTGGTGTCTGTTGTCTATTAATCAGTGGCATTATTATATAATGATGTTATTTGTTTATTTATAATATATGTTATAATTCTCTGCTTTTGATGTAGCAATCTAAGGCTCCATGCACACCGGACGCTATCTGGGCTCTTTCAGCGCCGGGCAGGAGACGCTGCTTACAAAACGTTCTTTTGCAGCGTTTTGTAAGCAGCGTTTACTGGCGTTTTTCGGCGTCAGCGTTTTTTGGCGTCTTTTCTTTTTCTTCATAAGCTTCCATTGACTGCAAAAAACGCCAGACACCAATAAGCCGGCGTTTACCGGCGTCCGGCGTTTTTTGTGGAGAACGACTTTTGAACACCAATTCAGGGTGTTCAGATAACAGCCCAAAAACGCCACTGCTGATAAACGACAATTAGGCCTCATACACATGGGTGTCTGTGAAAAAATAGGCAAAACGTCGGGTCCGACGTTTTGAAAAAAATCTGCGTTTTTACCGACGTTTTGCATCGGCGTTAGTGAGTGTTAGTGAGCGTCGGCGTCAATAGGCGTTTTTAAAAAAAAATCAGTCCTCTGCTATTTTTCAACCTAAAAATGCCGGCGTCAAAAAACGATTGTTAACGCCGGAAAGGCGTTAGCGAGCATTAGTAAGCGTTTTGCCAATTGGCATAAAAAAATGCCAAAACGCTACAGCTACAGAACGCGATGGTCCCGCGTTCTAAAAACAGCTCACTAACTCCGACGCCCTCTACTGCTCACAAACGCCGGCGTTTTTAGAGGGCCATTGAATAACATGGAGAGCTGCAAAAAATGCCTACAAACGCCGGCGTCCAAAACTCCCGTGTGTATGAGGCCTTAATGTCCATGTGTGCATTGACACTTAGGATAACATAAAGTGGTGTTTTTGGGCTATTAAAAAAAACGCCCAAACGACCAAAAATGGCCGTTTATCAGATACAGTGTGCATGGAGCCTTAAGCCCCGTACACACGGTTCGACGATCGCATACAACAGGTCGTACTCACGACCGTTGTATGCGATATTGATCGTTCGTATGTGCGATTTGAACAGTCGAACATACGACGGTCGTACAAGGGAGCTGTATGAGCAGACTAGAAAACTTGGTCGTACCAACAAGCTCTCATACGACTGTTGTATCGTGTGTACAGAGCAGTTGGTACAACAAAGTTGTATTGTTCAAAACACGCATGCTCAGAAGTCAGGAATGGCCGGATGCTAATTACATGCACCTGAACGTTCTTTCCCCTGTAGTGCAGTCAGTATGCTGCATACAACAGCCAACATACGATTCGAGATGGTCGTACGTGCGATCGTCGAACCGTGTGTACGGGGCTTTAAAGTAATGATAAAAGTGTTGTTCTTCCTCTATACATCAATAAGTCTGTTCTATCTTTGTGGATACATCTGCATGACAAGTAGGGGTCTATAGTATAATAATAAGGTGAGATCCTGGGCTCCAAAGCAGATTATTATATAAATGTTAAAGGTGTTTCCCTGCCCATATGTTGTTCCCTGAATCTTTTTTGTAATTTTTGTCAGTTAAAAAAAAAAAAAGGAAGTCCAACAAAATCATAGATTTCTTTTAGTAGCACTTCCACCTGTTTCCAGAGATAGTTTAACTAAAAAAAGTGAAAAATTCTCATGCTGTGTGGAGTCATTTTTTTAACTGACAATCTGATGCATCTTGTGACACATTACTGAGTTCCTTTTGCAAATATTTGTTATAAATAAACTCACCGAAATCTCAGACTTCCTGTCCATTAATAGAATTCTACTCTGCACGTTCCTATGACTTGTTACTTTGTTTCCAGGTATTACAGAATAAAGATCTCCTCCAGACAGGAAAATATCTATCTTGTCATAGAGAACAATGGAAAGGTAATAAAAGAGTTTCTGGTCATTTTGCGTTTGTACCTGCTGTTTGGATGGTTTATTAGAATATTATTTTATAATACTATTATTTTATATAAGTTTTAATTTAGTATTAATCGGTACTAATTGCTGTTATTGTAAAAGTTACTGTTTCATTGTGTCTTGTTTTGTTTGCTATTGCGGTCTTTTGTTGTCTTCATTAAATGTAACGGTATCCTAATCATTTCCTTTTGGGATTAAGGCTGCATTCACACAGGGGCGACCCGACTTCAACGCCACTTTGCTAGGCAATGTCAGTGCGACTTTCAGCGCGACTTCCAGGGACTTGAGGCGACTTTACAACACGACTTTTTCCAGGTGACTTTGCCTTGTCCAATCAGAGAAGGGAGGGAGGGGGTTGCCTAAAAATAAATTCTATTCTTTTCACTACAAAGTCGCTTTTATTTAGATGGGGGATCCGACTTGGAGGCGACTTCTATTCAATTCTATGGGCACAAGTTGGATAGAAGTCACCTAGAAGTAGTAGAGGAACCTTTTCTGAAGTCGTTCCGACTTCAGTAGTGTACATTAAGACGGCTCCCATTCATTTCAATGGGATTTTAGATGTCAAGCGACTTGGGGCGACTTGAGGTGACTCAAGTCGGAGTGACAGTCGCCCCTGTGGGAATGGGGCCTTAGGCTGGGTTCACACTGCTGCGAGCTCTACTGCGAATCTAAGCCGTTGCGATAGATTAAATTCGCAAGTCACCTCCAATAACATAGGGTTCTATCAGGGCAGTTCCCATCGATGCGTTGCAAATCTAATCCGTGCAAAAAAAGGGTTCTGTGCGAGTTTGATCCGCGTGCGATGCGGTGCGCTGCGAATTCAGCTCCATAGACTGCAATAGAACACGGATTGAAAACGCAATCTCCCATTCACATCACTGCGATAGCTTCCCCCTCCAGCTTTGCAGTAGATTCGCACCAACACATGTAGAAATTGCACTTGTGTCCGAACTGTAAAAACTCGCATCGCAATCGTATTAAATTCACAGAAAATTTGCACCGCAGCAGTCTGAACTCAGCCTAAGACTAGAGGTGTGTGTGTGTGTTGGGGGGTCCAGTCCAATTGTGGAGTGATGGATTATTTCCAAGTTCATTGGGCAATTTCTGTATCAGGACAGGAGGAGTATAAATGTAATTCTGTCTTTTTATTTTTTATTTTTTACAAATAACATGAAAAGTATTGTCAGGGTAAGTCTATCAAGGATAAGCTATCATTGTGTTTTGGTGGAGCAAAGTTTTTGAAATCTGTTCTTCCCGATGGCATATATGGGAGGTTGTTTTAATAATAGGGATATTTATAGGGATTTGACCTAGTGGCCCACAGAATATTAGCTGTGCCCTTATTGATTGCACACACACTATTTTAGTCTCAATTTTCCATCAGATGAAGAAAGGGGTCTTCACAGTAAAAGCAGTTAAAGCGTTTGCAAGCCGAAAAAAAAGTTCCTTTTGCAAATATTTGTTATAAATAAACTCACTGAAAATCTCTCAGACCTCCCGTCCATTAATAGAACTGATTACATATAATTCTACTCTGCACATTCCTTTGGCTTGTTACTTTGTTTCCATTTATTACAGAATAAAGATCTCCTCCAGGCAGGAAAATATCTATATTGTCATAGAGAACAATGGAAAGATGATAAAAGAGTTTCTCTGATCACTTTGTGTTTGTACCTGGTATTTGGATGGTTTATTAGAGTATTATTTTATTACACTATTATTTTATATAAGTTTTAATTTCGTTTTAATTGGTACTAATTGCTGTTATTGATAGGCTCCATGCACACTGGACGCTATCTGGGCTCTCTCGGCGTCGGGCAGGAGACGCTGCTTAGAAAACGTTCTTTTGCAGCGTTTTGTAGGCAGCGTTTATCGGCGTCGGCATTTTTGGGCGTTTTTTTTTTTTTCTTCATTAGCGTCCATTGACTGCAAAAAACGCCATACGCCGATAAACCGGCGTTTACCGGCATCTGCGTTTTTTGTGGTCAGGAGAACGACTTTTGAACGCCAATTCAGCGCGTTCAGATAACAGCCCAAAAACGCCACTGCTGATAAAAGACAATAAACAATCATGTGTGCATGGACACCTAGGATAAAGCAAAGGGGCGTTTTTAGGCTGTTAAAAAAAAACGCCAAAACGACCAAAAACTGTCGTTTTTCAGATTCAGTGTGCATGGAGCCTAAATGTTGTTGTGTCTTGTTTTGTTTGTTATTGAGATCTTGCGTTGTCTTCATTGAATGTAACTGTGTCCTAATAATTTCCCTTTGGGATTAATAAAGTTTGCTGAAGGTAAGTGTGTACTTACAGATCCTGAGTGGTGTTCTCTCTGTTCCTCTAGGTTGGAAGATGAAAACCACAAACTCAATATTTACCTGATTTTATACCAGGTGTGTGTGTGGGGGGGTCCAGTCCAATTGGGGTGTGATGGATTATTTGCAAGTTCATTGGGCAATTTCTGTATCAGGACAGGAGGAGTATAAATGTATTTCTTTTCTTTTTTTTTTTCAAATAACATGAAAAGTATGTCAGGGTAAGTCTATTGAGGATAAGCTATCATTGTTTTCTGGTGGAGCAAAGTTTTTGAAATCTGCACTTCCCAATGGCATATGTGGGAGGCTGTTTTAACAATAAAGATATTATAGGGGACCTACTGGCCCACAGAATATTAGCTGCGCCCCTCTTAAATGCACACATACTATTTTAGCCTCAATCTTCCATCAGTTGAAGAAGGGGTCTTCACAGTAAGAGCAGTTAATGTGGAGTTCCACCCAAAAGTGGAACCTCCGCTTATTTTCCTTTCTACCCCCCTCCAGTGCCATATTTGGCACCTTTCAGGGGGGAACAGATATCTGTTTTGACAGCTACCCTTCCCCACTTCCAGGAGTTGGCGCTGCGGCGCTGTCTCTCAGAAGTATGACCCCCTCCTCCTTTATCCGCCACCAGGCCAGGTAGAAAGGGCAGCGCACTTATGCTCAGTAGGGAACCGGCTGTGAAACCGAAAGGATTGACTGCCAGTTTCACTTAGTGGAGACGGTGGCAGCACCCCACAGCCGATCTGAAAATCGGCTGGGGTGCCAACATCGCGGGCTCCCTGGACAGGTAAGTGGCTATATATTAAAAGTCGGCAGCTACAGTATTTGCAGCTGCTGACTTTTATTTTATTTTTTCCCCAGGTGGAACGCCGCTTTAAGCCATGAAATGCTTTAGTTCATGAGGCAGCAATGGCAAAAACGTGATTTTCTTGCACCTAATAACATCCTAAATTAGAATTACTGAGGGCTAAGAGGGCAATATTAATCCAGATAATGGATTCAAATTAATTTTAGAAAGTCCGGAAGGAACCACCCCCCCCCCCCCCCCCCCAAAAAAAAGCCTTTCTCTGGAAAGAAACTACAAAATTAATGGACATTGGTCTTCATTAATGGAGGTGAGCCAAGCTCAGCATTTTCATTTGCCCAACATTTCAGGAGGTGATGGTGGCTTAATGTGCAATGGGCTTTCTGTGGCACATGCAATGTTGTAGTGGGGGAGGGGGTGTTGAGATAAGAATCCTCCATCCGCCTTGTGTATGGTCAGCTTAACCCCTTGATGCAGACAGTATGCAGATATGCTGCCTGCACAGCGCACTCCCAAAACAGAGCCAGGGGTCTCACCAAGAGCCCGGATCCTATACTAATGATGGGGACCTGGTTCCAGGTCACCTGATTGATGTGATAGCCTCTGATTGGCTTGGTTCCAGAGACATTTTAATAAAAAAAAAAAGTAAAAATTCTGATGCTGCATGGAGTCATTTTTAGGCTCCATGCACACTGGACGCTATCTGGGCTCTCTCGGCGTCTGGCAGGAGTCGCTGCTTACAAAACGTTCTTTTGCAGTGTTTTGTAATCAGCGTTTACTGGCGTTTGTCTGCGTTTTTGGGCGGTTTTTTCTTCTTCATTAGCTTCCATTGACTGCAAAAACGCCGGACGCCGATAAACAGCAGTTTACCAGCGTTTATGCGCATTTAGCGGCGTTTGGCGGCGTTTATCGGCATCCGGCATTTTTTGTGGTCAAAAGAACAACTTTTGAATGCCAATTCAGGGTGTTCAGATAACAGCCCAAAAACGCCACTGCTGATAAAGGACAATTAACGTCCATGTGTGCATGGACGCATAGGATAACATAAAGTGGCGTTTTTGGGCTGTTAAAAAAAACGCCCAAACGCCCAAAAACGGTCGTTTATCAGATACAGTGTGCATGGAGCCTTAAAGCTGACAATCTGCTTTACCTTGTGACACATTACAGAGTTCCTTTTGTAAATATTTATTACAAATAAACTTACCAAAATCTCTCAGACTTCCTGTCCATTAATAGAACTGATAGAACAGAATTCTACTCTGCACATTCCTATGACTTGTTACTTTGTTTCCAGTTATTACAGAATAAAGATCTCCTCCAGATAGTAGAGTATTTATCTTGTCATAGAGAACAATGGAAAGATGATAAAAGAGTTTCTGATTGGCTATCACATTGATCAGTCACTGTGAAGCCCGCCTCTGTGTTTCTTTTTCTGTGAATGGAGAGGAAAGATGCAATGTATCTTTCTCTCTCCTTGCAAAGAAACAAAAACTGTGCGTAAAAAAAATAAACAAAATAAAATAAAATAATAATAAGAAATAAAATAGGAAAAAAATACCTAGATCAATGATCTGGGTCAGTGCAAGGATTAGTGTTTGGGTCAAGGTCAGGGTCAAAGGTCACAGTCAGTATATTTTGGACCGGATAAAAAAAAAATGTTTTAAATTAGAATCAGTGTCAGTGTGTTTTAGGTAGGAGCATAGGTGTGCGCAGCCTGCTGCATTAGGGTGCGCACCACAAAGCGCAAACACACATGAGTGTGGGATTACGTCGTCCGACGCGTGTGGATACGAGGAT
>BLSH010266996.1:299839-305914 GCA_018402905.1 Glandirana rugosa | reverse complement strand
CTTTGGTGAAATAAATAAACAAAATAAAATAAAATAATAATAAGAAATAAAATAAGAAAAAATACCTAGATCAATGATCTGGGTCAGTGCAAGGATTAGTGTTTGGGTCAAGGTCAGGGTCAAAGGTCACAGTCAGTATATTTTGGACAGGATTAAAAAAAATGTTTTAAATTAGAATCAGCGTCAGTGTGTTTTAGGTAGGAGCATAGGTGTGCGCAGCCTGCTGCATTAGGGTGCGCACCACAAAGCGCAAACACACATGAGTGTGCGTGTATATATGTCAGAAGGGCAGAGATCAGTGTCAATAGTTTATTTTTATTTTATTTATTTTTTTTACAATTTTGTTTTTTTTTTTTATAATTTTTTACAATAGTATATTTTATTTTTTATTTTTACAATTTCATTTAGGAGCCCTTGCTGGGGGGGCTTTGGTGAAATATCAGGGGTCCAAACAGACCTTTGATGTCTCACTTTTGGGGCAGAGAAAGAGACTAAGGACAGAGATTCCCCCTGGCCCCTTTCTCTGCAGCCAGGCTGTAGGGGGAATCTGGACAGTGCAGGGTGATTAGGGTGTGCCCAGGCGCACGCCTATGGGTAGGGGGAAAAATGATAGCATCAAGGTCGCATACTAAGATCAGATATCTGCCCACAAGGTTGGTTCATGTAATTTAAAATGTCTTTGATTGCAGTGAGCAGTGCACCCCTCTTACTTTGGAATCTGCATTAGCAGTGAACACGTGAGGGAAAATTTTTAAGGGTGCATTTAGGAGGTGATTGCAGAAATGTGTCTCTTGGGCGCAGATTATGTCACTCTTATGTAAGAGAGCTTCGCTCCACATGGACTTCCTCTTCACAGGATGGTTGAGGCCTTTACAGTTTATGGACAAAAATGTAATTCCCATCGGAATTTTGAAGTATCAGTCTCTTTGTAAGTAGAAATGATTTTCATATGTGGGGAAAGGGCTCCCTCTAGTGACCAGTGTCTGGGTGACAGGTTGTATGTGGAACATGCGTTTGTGAAATTCTTTATATACTCACTGTGAGCAGTGGATTGGAGATTTGCAGGTTTCTGAAAGTTCAGCCAGAGCAGTGTAGTCGTTTCGCCATCCTGTATGTGGGTCCTTTGGCAGATGATCAATCTCTTCCTATAATTGATTGTAACTGCATCCCAAAGATTAAAGAGAAAAGAACAGATATAATGGGAACGCAACAAGGAATAGCTGTGCCACAAGGTTAGAGGTGGCATAGCTAAGAAAAAAATGAAAACACATGGGTATATTATACCCCAGTAACACCTATTAGCTGTGCAGGTTTTGTAGGGGGATAAGTTCAAGCCTTTTCAAGAGTTTTCTGGTCTCCACTTAGGGACATTAAGTTGTAATTTTACTCATCCGGGTTCAATTGTGGGATTTTGCGTTTTTTGCAGTAACCTCTTTCCATTCGAATTCAACCTGACAAACTGGTTTTAGGAGTAGTATTCTCTGCATTTGCGTGGTCTGGAAGTATTCCCCATTCTTTGAGGAGCGCAAGTCCCTTGTCCAGGGTGAATATCACATGAGTACCTTGGTGATGGTAGCCTCCTTGGTGATGGAGATTTTTGTGGAGTAGCCCCATCGGTAAATTATTTTATGGTTTCTGAGTATTTTCGTCACTGTGTTTAGGTTTTTCCTTTTTTGCAAAGTGTACTGTGACAGATCAGCAAAGAATTGCAGACTTTAAAGTGGTTGTAAACCTCAGACATTAACCACTTCAGCCCCAGAAGGATTTACCCCCTTCCTGACCAGAGCACTTTTTGAGATTCGGCACTGCGCCGCTTTAACTGACAGTTGCGCGGTCGTGCAACGCTGTACTCAAACAAAATTGATGTTACCTCTGCAGTTTTTATTTTTTGCGCTATAAACAAATAATGAGCGACAATTATGAGAAAAATGTATCTTTTACTTCTTGCTATAATAAATATTCAAAAAAAATAAATAAAAAACAAATGTATTCATCAGTTTAGGCTGATATGTATTCTACTACATACTTTTGGTAAAAAAAAACACAATAAGTGTTTATTGATTGGGTTGCGCAAATGTTATCGCGTCTAGGAAAAGATTTATGACATTTTTATGTATTTATTTATTTATTTTTTTTACTAGTAATGGCGGCAATCTGATTTATATTGGGACTGCGACATTGTGGTGGACAGATCAGACATTTTTGACACTTTTTTGGAACCAATGACATTTATACAGCAATCAGATCTAAAAATATCCACTGATTATTGTATAAATGTCATTGGCAGGGAAGGGGTTAAACTGTAGGGGGTGTTCAAGGGGTTAACTGTGTTCCTTCACTGTGTTCTAACTATGTGGGGGCTGGGCTGGCAGGGACATGACAGATCTAGTAGATCACTGTCATGTCCCCTGACAGAACAGTGAACCGCACTGTTTACATCGACGGATCCCCGATCTGCCTCTGTAACAGGTAATCACGGATCGCCGACGGACATCGAGTTTGCCCGACCCACGGGCACGCTCACAGGAGTAAAGTTAGCCCATTTTTTTGTATAATGTGAAAGATTATGTTAAGCCGAGTAAAAAGATACCTAACATGTCATGCTTTAAAATTGTGCATGCTTGTGGAATGGAGACAAACTAGGGTACTTAAAAATCTCCATAGGTGACGCTTAAAAAAATGTTAAGAGTTACCAGTTTAGAGTTACAGAGGAGGTCTAGTGCTAGAATTATTGCTCTCGCTCTAACGATCGTGGCGATACCTCACATGTGTGGTTTGAGCACCGTTTACATATGTGGGCGCAACTTACGTATGCTCAGAGGGATGGGGCGCTTTACTTTTTTTTTCTTTTTTTACACTGTTCCTTTAAATTTTCATTTTTTTTGTATTCCTTTTATTGCTGTTACAAGGAAAGTAAACAAATACAATATTACTACTGGCAAAGATAGAGGTATGGAGAAGGAGCAGCGGGCAGCTAGGGTATGATCTTCAATCCAGGTGGGAAGCATTTAAATAGCGTCTATATGGGTCTTTTGGTTAGAATCATAGCCGTGTTACATATCCAAAGCATTGAGATCCATGGTAGTAATACTGCACCTGTCCTGTCGGATTACATATACAGCCACTGCGCCCACATCTACAGATGCTGCTAGGACAGAAAAAAATATCTCTTTTAGAAAAAACACCACTGTGCTGCTCCTTTTCCGTTGTAATACACCCCTGATGAAGGGCTTCTATTGGACCCGAAACGTACATGTTGGGTACCGAGTTCCATCGTTGGACAACGGAACAATCTACTTTGAAATCTTCCTTTGTAGCATATGCGGATGCACATTTGGTGAACTGTATGATTATGTAACAGACATTTTATGTGATAGCTCCTATATTTGTTCACATGCCTGTCCCTCGTTTGAGTGACAAGTCTTTTTTTTAATGTTAACAAACAATAAATTGTTGTATTTTTAAACAATAGTGTGGTGCCATTACCTATTTAAAGTCACACCCTTAGTTTTGGTATCAGATAGCAGCATACAGAGCCCCAGATAGGAGTATACAGAGCCCCAGATAGGGGTATGCAGAGCCCCAGAAAGCAGTATACAGAGCCACTAGATAGGAGTATACAAAGCCCAGATAGGAGTATACAGAGCCACCAGATAGCAGTATACAGAGCCCCAGATAGGAGTATACAGAGCCACCAGATAGGAGTATACAGAGCCCCAGATAGGGGTATACAGAGCCCCAGATAGGGGTATACAGAGCCCCAGATAGCAGTATACACAGCCACTAGATAAGAGTATACAAAGCCCAGATAGGAGTATACAGAGCCACGAGATAGCAGTATACAGAGCCACCAGATAGCAGTATAGAGAGCCAAAGATAGGAGTATACAGAGTCACCAGATAGCAGTATACAGAGCCCCAGATAGGGGCTTGCGGCACTGACAGACCGACCCCCCCAAAGTCGGGACAAAGTCCCGCACTTACCCCATCTATTAGAAGGCTGGCAATGTGCAGAGTCTGGCGAGTTGGGAGCGTGCTGGAGTGTGCAGAGTCCGGCGAGCAGGAAGCGGGCTGGAGTGTGCAGAGTCTGACGAGTGGGGAATGTGCTCTTCGTGCTCTGGTGACATCCTCCTTCTCCTCCGAGATAGGCATCCAATAGGATCGCCTGTCTTCTCCGCCAATCAGGAAACCGGTAACATACCGGGGCTTCCTGATTGGCTGAGAGCGGTTCCCAGTTATAAAGGCAAATGATAATTTGCCTTTCTAAGGGCTTGTGGCGGCACGCTTTGCGCCACAAGCCACACTTTCATGAAGCGAATTAGAGCCTACGGTTCTAATGAGATGCTTCATGGACACCCTCCGCCACGGTAATTCATGCGGATGGCCCCACAAAGGGGCCGGCCGCATGAATGGTGCTATGCATGAATCTATCCATGGCATAGAGGGGGTGGCTGGAGAGAGGGGGCAGCGCCCTTGTGCCCTGATGGACGGGCTGACGCTAGTGTTCGGGTTTAAAGAGATGAGGTGGCAATCCTACCTACGGACTAGGACTGGATGCCATTAAAGTTCATGTGCATGTTAAGGCAGGTATCCCAATACTTTTGACAATATAGTGTATATACATGATTCTCCACTTCCGCCTAGGGGGCACACCTGCGCTGCCAGTGGACCCCTTCTCTTGTGATTAGTCCCAGCAGAAGCCGATCTGTGGGTGCCAGGCAATGGATGTCTGCCTCCATCCACTGATTGTCAGGCAGAGACACAGAACGGAGCTCTGCCTATATAAACAAAGCAGAGCTCCAGTCCGAGAGAGGGAAAGTGATGCATTTTGTGTCCCTGCAAAAAAAATCCATCACTTCCCTCAGTAAAAGCAGCACACAGTTTACACAAAAACAATGGCTAGGCATACATTTAACCCTTTGATCGCCCTAGACATTGAATCCCTTTACAGCCAGTGTAATTAGTACAGTAATTTTTTAGCACTAATTTAGAATATTTTTAGCACTAATCACTGTATTAGTGTCACTGGTTCCCACAAAGTGTCAAATTGTCCGTCGCAATATCACAGTCCAGCTATAAGTCAATGATCCCCGTCATTACTAGTATAAAAGGAAAGTTCCAGTCTATAGTTTGTAGACGCTATAACCTTTGCGCAATCTGATCAATATACGCTTATTGGGATTTGTATGTACCAAAAATATGTAGCATAATACATACTGGCCTAAATTTATGAAGAGATTTTTTTTTTATTGGATATGTTGATAGCAGAAGGTAAAAAATATTGTTTTTTTTATTCTTCCTCTTATGTCTCACTACATGCCAGGCACTCTGAGTTTCCAGCTTAGAGGCAGAGGGTGATCCTCTGCTCAGGGAAGTGCCCCAGACGTGGAGTAGTTTGAGCCCTTCATCAAGGTTAGTGATCACTGAAGTGTTACTGTCCTGGGTGATGGTCAATTTTGATCAGCAGCCCCAATGGTAAACAATGTCATGGTTGCGCAGTGCTTTTGTCACAGGCAATAGGGACTTGCGCCTCTGCATGTATTGTGAGAGATCTGCAAAAAGTTGAATAGAAGAGTATTGCTCAGGTGGTTGTTGGTTTTTGTGGAAAGCAATCATGAACTGCTCTTTCACGTGAAAAAATGCACCTGCATCAGGACATCTCTTGGGATGGTATCAGGGAGATGTGAAGGATTAAGCAGGCAAATGATTCTTTCCACAACCAGGTCTGAGTCAGGCAATGAAGGCAGAAAGGCTTTCTTGAGGTCACTGGCATATTGTTGTAATTGAACAGGCTGTATAGCTTTGGGGATTCCTTGGATTTTAACATTGTTCCTGTGTGACCTATCCTCAAGGTCAGCCACTTTGGACTTAAGCCAGTTCACCTCCTCAGGTTGATCATTATGGGCGTCCACTAAAGAATTGTAGGAAGAAGCATACTCCCCCATTTTCTTCTCCACATGATCAACTCTCCCACCTAACTCACTCACTTCAGCTTTAAAGTTCCTCATACAGTCCATCATGTCTGCATGAAGGGAGATGCAGAGGGAGACAAGCGTATATTTTAGTGTGGTGTCAG
>BLSH010266996.1:262315-277749 GCA_018402905.1 Glandirana rugosa | reverse complement strand
CACCCCCCCCAACTTTCCCTCTCTCCACCAGTGGCGGCTGGTGAAGTTTTTGGATGGGGGGCGCCAGGCCCCGCCCTTCCTTTTGACCCCTCCTACTTCTAATAAGCCCCGCCCCTTATAGAATCCACCCACTCCGCCCCCTTTATTCCACATATTGTGTCAGGACTGCCAGGAGTCAGGGGTGCTTCTATTTGGGTGCCCGAACGCCTATCCCCCAGAGGACAGGATTGAGCCATGCAGCAGGGTGCTGCGATTAAAGGCTAAGGGAGCCAAATGAACAACACAGTCAGAGGGACTGATAAGAAGAGCAGTTGTGCCGCCAACAAGGGGGGCATGTGGCTCAGTATCTGATTCCTCCTCCGGTGCCACAGTTGGCACCTTTTGGGGGGGTCCCCACTTCTGGGGCGAAGTACGTCAGCAGCTCAGTCCCCATCCTCCTCCCTACTCCCTCCCCTTCTGCCGAGCCAGTGAGAGAGCACAGCGTGCTCTGCGCATGCGCAGTAGGGACCCGGCCGTGAAGCCGAAAGGCTACACTGCTGGGTTCCCGTAACGGCGGTGGCAGCACCCAGTATGTGTAGCGGCTGACTTTTAATCTTCAGGCTTCATACACGCAGGTGTTATAAAAAACGAGCTGTAAAGCTAGGGCCGACGCCGGGAAAAAAGTGGCATTAAAAACACGATTTTATCAGCGTTATGCATTGGCGGTAATGCACGTTTAGACACGTTTTTCCGCGTTAGCGCCAGGACCAGATTAACGTGGGGGCTATTGGAGCTGCAGCTTCAGGCCCCTACTTTAATATAGGCTCTGCCACCCAAAAAAATTTCCCTGGCACCATGGCGCCGCCACTCTGCCCACCAATGCCCAGTGTCCACTGCTGTGAAAATTATTGGTGCAAGTTAGAGCCAGGACCAGATTAACGTAGGGGCTATTGGAGCTGCAGCTTCAGGCCCCTACTTTAATATAGGCCCAGCCGCCCAAGAACTTTTCCCTGGCACCATGGCGCCGCCACTCTGCCCACCAATGCCCAGTGTCCACTGCTGTGAAAATTATTGGTGCAAGCACAGACCCCCGCAGAGGAGGAGGGTGTAACCTCCTCATAACCAGGCCCATGATTCTCTTAACCCCTTCCTTACCGGGCACTTAAACCCCCCTCCTGCCCGGACCAATTTTCAGTTTTCAGCGCTGTCGCTCTTTGAATGACAATTGCGCGGTCGTGCGACGTTGTACCCAAACAAAATTTGCGTCCTTTTTTTCCCACAAATAGAGCTTTCTTTTGGTGGTATTTGATCGCCTCTGCGTCATTTCTGATCGCCGCTATAAACAAAAAAAGAGCCACAATTTTGAAAAAAAAAACAATATTTTTTACTTTTTGCTATAATAAATATCCAAAAATAAAAAAACAAATTTATTCATCAGTTTTGGCTGATATATATTCTTCTACATATTTTTGGTTAAAAAAAATCGCAATCGGCGTTTATTGATTGGGTTGCGCAAAAGTTATAGCGCCTACAAACTATGGACATTGATTTATGGCGTTTTTATTATTTTTTTTTTTTTTTTACTGGTAATGGCGGCGATCTGCGATTTTTATCGGTACTGCGATATTGGGGCGGACATGTCGGACGGTTTTGACACTTTTTTGGGACCAATGACATTTATACAGCGATCAGAAATGTAAATGTCCACTGATTACTGTATAAATGTCATTGGCAGTGAAGGGGTTAACCTGCAGGGGGCAGTGAAGGGGTTAACCTGCAGGGGGCAGTGAAGGGGTTAAGTGTGTTCCCTGGCTGTGTTCTAACTGTGGGGGTGGCGGGGTTGACAGGGGCATGACAGATCTAACCAATCCCAGTGACAGGGATCAGTAGATCTGGCATGCCCCCCCTCACAGAACGGGGAACCGCCGTGTTTACTTCGGCGGTTCCCCGTTCCTCCTCTCTGTAAGGAGATCGCGGGTCTCCGGCGGACATCGGGTCCGCCCGACCCGCGGGCACGCTCCCGCAGCGTGCAGCGGCACGTGCTCGCGCCCGCGGGAGCGCGCCCAGCACGAGCCAAATGGGAGGACGTCTATTGACGTCCTCCCGGCATTTTAGAGCCGCGCTGTAGCCGTCATTCGGCTATGGCGCGGATGGGAGGTGGTTAATCCAGCCTTGGTTAGCGCTAAGAAGCGTTTTTTTTTTTTAAAAAGACATCCCTCTGCTATTTTACACTCCCAAATTACCCACAATGCCAAGAAAAATAAATAAAATACATTAGATATCATGTGACGGTGCCATTTTGGTTGGAGAGAGTATAGTCAGTGAGAGTTTGTTGGATTTTGTGCAAGTTATTCGTGATTTCTTCTGAGTTTTTCATGATGGATCCCTGTTGTCCAGAAGATTGAAGAGGCAATCCTGCTGATTCTCTTGGGGAGGCTGCTCAGGACAGTTGGAGGAGGAGAGAAGCAGCAGACAACGTCGCTTTTGGACGCATCCACTGGTATCCCAGAGGCTGTCTGTGGGCTATTTCACCAATATGTACTCCCAACTACGCGCACATCCTGAAAAATTCAAAAACTTCACACGGATATCTGTGATGGCCTTTGATGGGCTGTTGGAGAGGCTCCGCCCAAGATTTAAGAGGATGGACACTGTGATGCGGCACTCTGTGTCACCCAAGGAACGGCTGCTTGTGACACTCAGGAAATTTTATGAATAAGTACACATATGGGTTAGGGTTTTAGGGTTATGGGATAGAGTTTAGGAGATAGGGTTAGGGGATAGGGGTTAGGGGATATGGTTAGGTGTAGGGGTTAGGGCATAGGGTAATGGGTTAGGGGATAGGGTTATGGGTTAAGGGATAGGGTTAGGGTTTGGGGGTAGGGGTTAGGGGATAGGGTTTGGTGTAGGGGTTAGGGCATAGGGTTATGGGTTAGGGGAATGGGTTATGGGTTGGGGATAGGGTTAGGGTTTGGGGATCAGGTAGGGGATAGGGTTAGGTGTAGGGGTTAGGGCATAGGGTTATGGGTTAGGGGATAGGGTTAGGGGATAGGGTTACAGGTTAGGGGATAGGGTTAGGGTTTAGGGGTAGGGGTTAGGTGATAGGGTTAGGGGGTAGGGATTAGGGGATAGGGTTAGTGGATAATGTTAGACTTAGGGTAGGACTTGTTATTTGTATGCTGTCTTTATTTCAATATGTTACATTTTTATGTTATGTTAGGTTCCTTGCCACAAGACAAACCTTTGTGTCCTTGCACCACAATTTCCTCCTTGGCGTCGCAACATGTCTGAAGTAACGAGGACATGTGTGGCAATTTGGGAGGAGCTACATGAAGTAGTAATGCCGGAGCCCACTGAAGACATCTGGGAATCAGTTGTTGATGGCTTTTGGGGAAAAAAAAAACAGTTTCCCAATTGTATCGGTGCCCTTGATGGGAAACACATCAGGGTGAAGAAGCCCCCCCACTCTGGATCATCATATTTCAACTATAAAAAATATTTTCTCCTCCTGGCATTGGCTGATGCCCATCTAAAATTCCTCGCTGTGGATGTGGGAGCATATGGCAGCCAAGGTGACGCCCGCATATTCCGTGAGTCTGCCTTCGGACGTTGTCTACATGAAGGAGGGCTCAACATACCACCCAGCAGGTCCCTACCCTGCACTGATGAACCCACCTTGCCATTGGTCATGGTAGCAGATGAGGCATTTGGGCTGGTTGAAAACCTCATGAGGCCATACAGTGGCTATGGTCTCAGCCATGAAAAAAAAAATGAAATAGGCTCAGCCGTGCCCGCCGTATGGTGGAATGTGCTTTTGGTGTGTGCACAGCCAAATGGAGAGTTTGCTGTCCTGTATGCAGCTTGATGTTGAGAATGCCATTAAAGTGGTCCTGGCATGCTGCCTTCTGCACAGCTTGCTGTGGGACAATGAGAGGAGCAATGTGGAACCGGAGCCCAGCAATGCAAGTCAGCAAGTCCAATTTATGGACTCGCAGTCAACGGCACGTGTCATGCATAGGTGTGCGCAGCCTATTGCATTAGGGTGTGCACCCTAAAGCTCAAACACGCGTGTGTGTGCGTGTCTACAAATATATGACCCCGGCGCATTGTTCTTCTTGCCGGCACAGTGAAAGAGAAGTTTGTAGACATTTTAATTGTGGCAGAGCCGGGAGATGTATCCCATCTTTCTGCCGGCACACAGAGTGACAATGCTAATGCACATGTGGTGATTAGGGTGTGCCCAGGCACACCCGGCACACCTTGTGCGCACAGCTATGGTGTCATGACAATCCGCAACCAGTTTGCACAATTTTTCGTATCACTTGATGGAGAGGTGTCATGGCAAAATGACTACATGTAAAAAGACAATGTTAACATTTCATTAATGAGCTCTGCTTTCTGCGCGTCAAATTCATGTTCATTTTTTTTTTGTGTCCATTTTTCTTCTATTGTTCCATGAGTCCTTATGATTCTGCGTGAGGCAAGCGTATGCTAAGCCCTATTTAGGCTTAGCATACGTTTGTCCCAGGCAGAGTGCAAATGAGTGCTGTTGTGCTTCCTATACAAATCACACCAATCAGACAAAATTTATTTTAAAAGGATAGATTTATTTTTAATTTAAAAAAAGGGATCATCACAATTGGTGGTAGGTGGAGGGGGATGCCTGTTTACCATGGGGATGTGGGGATTGGGGACAGGGGAAGGAATGGGGCTGGCGCTCAGGCAAAAATTGGTATGAGGTGGACGGTGGACATTCACCGTAGGAGTGGGTTTGGGGGGTAAAATGGAGGGTGGTGGCTGGCATTGAGGAGGGTGCTGATATAGAGAGGGGGGTGCTAGCACTGCTGAGGCCCTGGGGGCCATTGGGGGATCCTGAGAAGCAATGTATGAAACAAATGTTGGTGGTGGCAACTCATTTTGGCATGATGATATTGCATGGCAATAGCATACATTCGATCCATGCACTGTATCTCCTGGTCTCCCCCAATGTACTCCAGGATGTTGTACATGTTGCGGCAGAAGCAGGTGCATTTGTTGCTAGGATCAAGGAAAACACCCAAACTGCGCCTCTCCTGCCGCACTTCCTGCAGCAGTGCTAGCACCCTGTCCTCAGTCTCTACACAGCGGCCGCCCCCTCCTCTGACGCTGTATACGCCCATGGCCACGGACACCGCCACGACCACAAACCTCCCCATGCTCTTGGCTGCCACTACTCAACTCCAGGTCCCTGGATCCCTGGAAAAAAAAAATATGTTTAGATTGGCATGTAGGTAGGTAGATAGACAGACAGACATTGAAATAGACAGGCAGACATAACGGATTGGAAGTTACCTCTTGTGTTGACTCCTCCGTGACGCTGCCAACATTGGTGTCATGGGGAGATGTGTGGCTGGTGCTGTCCGTGGCAGAGGTGGCTCTTCCACCGCCTCCTCCCTTCTCTCTGCCGTGTTTGATGTGGTCCTGCAGAGAATAAAATTTAAAAAGTTACTTAACAATATCCCTGTAATATTTAAAACGCCTACAAAGCAATGCACCGAGGGAAAAATATAATGTAAAAAGAAAAAAAAATACATACATTGTCTCAAGAAGGCCAGGTTTTGGTGGTGTG
This sequence comes from Glandirana rugosa, assembly GCA_018402905.1. Lineage (NCBI taxonomy): Eukaryota > Metazoa > Chordata > Amphibia > Anura > Ranidae > Glandirana > Glandirana rugosa. The sequence goes on along the minus strand of BLSH010266996.1, from coordinate 272,162 downwards.
TGTGCGGTTTTCTTTGGGGGCTGGTGCTCCAGACCTCGCAGCCTTCTTCTCAATGAGGTCCCTCCTCACCCTATCATGGAGGCAGGGCTGGTGCAAGGATTTTTGACACCCTAGGCGAAACCTCATTTTGCAGCCCCCGTTGGCTCCGCCCATGACCCCACCCACTTTGCCCTGTCCATGTATACATGGAGGTGGCGGAGGTGGAGATTTTTGCAGCGCCTCTCTACCTATTCCTTTAGCCGGGGTCCACAGGCCCGCCCCTGTGCCTCTGGACCCGGCCTAAAGACAAAAAATGGCAGCACCGGCCTGCTTCCTCATGCCAGCCATGGTCCACAGGTATATGGACAGGCTGGGGTAGTATATGGACAGGGACTGGGCGCCCTGGGCAACAGTGCGCCCTAGGCGGCCGCCTACTCCGCCTAGTGGTAGAGCCGGCTCTGCATGGAGGGATTTCCACTGCCGCTGTCTAATTTTGCCTAAAGAAAATTGAAAAAGACAGGAAATTTGGAAAAGAAGGGTTAATAAGTGTTATGTGTTCTTCATTTACTTTACACAACAAATGGATCATGCTTTCAATGTTAATAGACTTTCTTGTCTCCTTCTTGTCACCTTCTGACATCTCTTCTCATCCAGGGGTGAATGCTGCACTGGTTTCCAGCCAGCTCTTTGTCTTTAGGTGGTGGTCTCGATGCTGTGAGTGGGCCAGGTCCCTGTCAGAGAAATAGGCACGATTGCCGCTTTCCCGCGCACATGCATAGAAGAAGGGTGCATCTGCGCATGGTTCTTTTGGAGACGATGAAAAAGAAAAGACACCGGCACCTCTAAGTGTAGCAGTTAAAATACCTTTAATGGCACACAAGTAATAAAATACTCCTCTTATACTCCTCTTAAATAATAAAGCCATCCTCTTCCTCCCGCTGTTCTGCCTCAAGTGCCCTGTCCATGATTCCACGAAGCGTGTGCTTCAGCAGGAATATTAGAGGGACAGTGTCACTGATGCATGCATTGTCGCTGCTCACCATCCTTGTGTCCTCCTCAAACGGTGACAGGACAGTGCATGCATCTTTGATCAGTAGCCACTGATGTGGCGAAAAGAAGTCACGCTCACCTGAGCCTGTCCTGGTGCCATGCTCACAGAGGTACTCATTGATGGCCCTCTGCTGTGCGTGCAGCCACTGCAGCATTGCAAATGTTGAGTTCCACCTGGTGGGCATGTCACAAATGAGGTGGTTGGTGGGCAGGTTGAATTCCCGCCGAATGTCAGCCAGCCATTGTATGAACACCAGAAATGATCACATACTTTTCTGGCCTTCCTTATGATATCTGGTAAGCCTGGGTACCTGGTCAAGAAATGCTGCACCACCAAATTCAAGATGTGTGCCAAGCACAGAACATGTGTCAAGTGTCCCTGTCAGACGGCAGAGAGAAGGTTGGTGCCATTGTCGCATACAACCATTCCTGGCTCAAGCTGCCATGGCGTCAACCAACTCTGAGCCTACCCCTGCAGAGCTGACAGAATCTCTGCCCCAGTGTGGCTCCTTTCCCCAAGAAAGACTAACTCAAGCACCACATGGCATCTTTTAGCCTGACTGCTTGCATAGCCCTTAAACGCTTAGGGAGCACTGCAGGTTCAGAGGACAATTTTGCAGAAGAGGCCACAGAGGTAGAGGAAGAGGAAGGGGTGGAGGAGGCTTATGTGGCAAAATCACCACCAGCATTTTGAAGGCATGGTGGCGAAACTAGCTCCAACACTGAACCCTGTCCTGCATTCTTCCCAGCTGCCAGCAGAGTTACCCAGTGCGCCGTGAAGGAAAGGTAACGTCCCAGACCATGCTTGCCGGACCATGAGTCAGCGGTAATATGAAACCTGTTGCTGACCACCCTGTCCAATGTGGCCAAAACATTGTCTTTCACATGACGGCAGAGAGCTGGAATGTCCTTACGTGAAAAGAAATTTCTGTTGGGAACCTGCCACTGTGGGACAGCACATTCCACAAATTCACGAAAGGGGGCAGAGTCTACCAGCTGAAAAGGCAGCAGTTGGAGTGCTAGAAATTTGGCCAAGCTAGCATTAAGATGCTAAGCATGTGGATGGCTGGGACAGTATTTCTTTTTACGGTTCAGCAACTGGGGTAGAGATATTTGCCTGCTAAATTCACCTGGTGCTGTACTGCTAGCAGATTGGCTGCAAGTACTTGTGGCACGCACTGCTAGACCTTCATTCCTCTCAGTGCAGGTTTTGGAGAGGACTGCAGGTATAGTAGGGGTTGAGATCCCAGATGAGGAGCAAGGAGAAGTGCTCCTTGTTTTCTGATGTGGGTTTTTCAGGTGCTGTTGCCAACGGACTGCATGGCTGGTCATCATATGACAGTAGTGCCCAAGCGGCTGGCTTCGCTTGATCCGCTTCAGACATAGATTGAAAATGGCAATGGTGCGATCTACGGCACATGTGCTGAAAAAAACCCACACCAATGAACTTTTGGAAGTCACCGGGGAGCCAGCAGCACCCTGCACCTGTGAAGCTCTGAGGTCTCATGCAATTGGGTGGCTGTCCTTAACCGCTTGCCGACCGCTGATCGGCAATTGACGGCGACAAGATGGCTCGTGAGCGCAAATCGCCGTCATATGACGGTGGCCGCGCTCACGAGCCTAGTGAGCGCGCGCGCGCCGCCAGAGGCGCGCCTGCGCGCTCACTGTGTCCAGGGGGGGCCAGGGAGCGGGTGCGGCGGCTTCGATTGCCGCCGGCTACCCGCGATGGCCCCCCCGGAGCGAAGGAGCGGAGGTCCGTGTATGTAAACACGGACCTCCGCTCTGTGTGAGGGGGAAGGGGTGTGATCACAGCCTTCCTGTATATGAAGGCTGTGACCACTTCCCTTCCCCAGCTAGGGCAGTCCCCCTACAGTAAGAACACGCCCAGGGAACACAGTTAACCCTTAGAGCGCCCCCTGCAGGTTAACCCCTTCACTGCCAATGACATTTACACAGTAATCAGTGCATTTTTATAGCACTGATCGCTGTATAAATGCCAATGGTCCCAAAAAAGTGTCAAAATGGTCCGACATGTCCGCTGAAATATCGCAGTGCCGCTAAAAATCGCAGATCGCTGCCATTACTAGTATAAAAAAAAATAATAATAAAAACCCCAAAAATGAATTCTCATCATCCGTAAACGCGACCACTTTTGCGCAAACCAATCAATAAACGCCGATTGTGATTTTTTTTATCGCAAATATGAGGAAGAATATAAATCGGCCAAAAACGGTGAAAAAAATTTTTTTTATATTTTTTTTTTTGGATTTGTATTTTAGCAAAAAGTTAGAAATTTGGGTTTTTTTGCAAAATGGTCGCTCTTCTTTTGTTTATAGCGGCGATCAGAAATGACGCAGAGGGGATCAAATACCACCAAAAGAAAGCTCTAATTATTGGAAAAAAAGGACGCAAATTTCGCTTGGGTACAACGTCGCACGACCGCGCAATTGTCAGTTAAAGCGACGCATCGCCGAATCGCAAAAAGGGCTCCGGTCCTAAAGCAGCAAATCCTTCCGGGGCTGAAGTGGTTAAGCTGGCCCCTGGAGAACATCCTGCCTCATTGAAGTTGTGCCCCCTCCTCCTCCTCACTTTCCTCCTCTCTTCTCTCAGGCACCCAAGTACAGTCCGTGTCCTCATCATCCCCTTCCTCCTCGTCACTGGAGCAAACTTGGCAGTATGCTGCAGCTGGGGGAACATGACTGCTAGTTTCTTGTCCTTCTGCGGCACCCCCTGTCTCTAGGCTCACGCTACTCCCTTCCTCAACCTGGGTATACAACCACTTTAAAAATGCTTATACCACTTACAGACCATTGAATAACATCAAAAGGCGTTTGTAAGCTGTAAAAAAAACTCACAAATGCGGCTGTAAAAACATCCGAGGGTACGAGGCTTCAAAGGGGTTGGCGAAACTCCACTTTAAACTGTGAAAAATCTGATGCTGTGTGGATTCATTGCTAAACTGACGATCTGCTACATCTTGTGACACATTACTGAGTTTCTTCTGTAATTATTTGTTATAAATAAACTCACTGAAAATCTCTCGGACTTCCCGTCCATTAATAGAACTGATAGAACAGAATTCTACTCTGCACATTCCTATGATTTGTTACTTTGTTTCCAATTATTACAGAATAAGATCTCCTCCAGACAGGAAAATATCTATCTTGTCATAGAGAACAATGGAAAAATGATAAAAGGGTTTCTACGATCATTTTGATGGAAATGTTTGTACCTGAAGGTGAGTGTTTACTTACCGATCCCGAGTGGTGTTCTCTCTGTCCCTCTAGGTAGGAAAATTAAAATCACAAACTCAACAAGTATTTATGTGATTTTATAGTAGAGATGAGGGGGGGAGGGATTCAGTCCAATCGGGGTGTGATGGTTTCTCTGTAAGTTTATTGGGCAATTTCTATCTATCTATCTATCAATCTATCTATCAATCTATCTATCTATCTATCTATCTATCTATCTATCTATCTATCTATCTATCTATCTATCTATTATCTATCTATCTATCTATCTATTATCTATCTATCTATCTATCTATCTATCATCTATCTATCTATCTATCTATCTATCTATTATCTATCTATCTATCTATCTATCTATCTATCTATCATCTATCTATCTATCTATCTATTATCTATCTATCTATCTATCTATCTATCTATCTATCATCTATCTATCTATCTAACCAATTTAAACATTAGATTTTTTTTCTTTACAAGAAAACATGAAAAGTATATCTGGGTAAGAGAGAAGCTATTAATAGCATTGTGTTCTGGTGGCGATACCTCACATGTGTGGTTTGAACACCGTTTTTATATGTGGACAGGACTTACATTTGCGCTTGCTTCTGTGTGCGAGGTCGCAAGGACAGGGCGCTTTAAATTTTTTTTTTTTTTTTTTATTAATTTTTTTACTTTTTATTTTTACACTGTTCTTTTTTTTTTTTAAAAATGATCACTTTTATTCCTATTACAAGAAATGTAAACATTCCTTGTAATAGAAAAAAGCATGCCAGGACCTCCGAAATATGAGATCCGGGGTGAAAAAGACATCAAATCTCATATTTACAGTAAAATGCAAAAAAATAACAATAATTTGAAAAAAATGAGAGTGCAAAAAAAAAATTGGGTGGAAGTGACTTGTGACGTCGCTTCCGCCCTGCCATGTTATGGAGCCGAGTGAGCGGACGCTGGGGGCAAAGGACCTGATCATCTCCAGTCTGGTAAGCAGCGCAGATGACCGGAAACTGGCGGGGGCACCTCTCCCGCCGGTGATAAACTTTTATCTTAACCTCCTGCCATCCGCGCTATAGCCGAATGACGGCTACAGCGCGGCTCTAAAATGCCGGGAGGACGTCAATAGACATCCTCCCATTTGGCTTGCGCTGGGCGCGCTCCCGTGGGCGCGAGCGGCGTGTGCACGCGCCGACGCACGCTGCGGGAGCGTGCCCGAGGGTCGGGCGGACCCGATGTCCACCGGAGGCCCCCAATCTCCTTACAGAGAGGAGGAACGGGGAACCGCCGAAGTAAACACGGCGGTTCCCCGTTCTGTGAGGGGGGGCATGCCAGATCTACTGATCCCTGTCACTGGGATCAGTTAGATCTGTCATGCCCCTGTCAACCCCGCCCCCCCACAGCGGGAACACAGTTAACCCCTTCACTGCCCCCTGCAGGTTAACCCCTTCACTGCCAATGACATTTATACAGTAATCAGTGGATATTTACATTTCTGATCGCTGTATAAATGTCATTGGTCCCAAAAAAGTGTCAAAAACGTTCGACATGTCCGCCCCGATATCGCAGTACCGATAAAAATCACATATCGCCGCCATTACTAGTAAAAAAAAATAATAATAAAAACGCCATAAATCAATTTCCATAGTTTGTGGGCGCTATAACTTTTGCGCAACCCAATCAATAAACGCTGATTTGCGATTTTTTTAACCAAAAATATGTAGAAGAATATATATCGGCCAAAACTGATGAATAAATTTTGTTTTTTTATTTTTGGATATTTATTATAGCAAAAAGTAAAAAATATTGTTTTTTTACAAAATTGTTGCTCTTTTTTTGTTTATAGCGGCGATCAGAAATGACACAGAGGGGATCAAATACCACCAAAAGAAAGCTCTATTTGTGGGAAAAAAAGGACGCAAATTTTGTTTGGGTACAACGGCGCACGACCGCGCAATTGTCATTCAAAGAGCGACAGCGCTGAAAACGGAAAATTGGTCCGGGCAGGAGGGGGGTTTAAATGCCCAGTAAGGAAGGGGTTAAATAAAAGAGTAATATTACTGCGCTAGGCTACAAGATATGGTGATGGCAAGGAGTGAGCTGCCACCCACAGCGACCAAACTAATCGTAAAACAGGTGAAAGAATGTGTGGAGGGTGGCGCTAAACTCAGGAAAATGGTTTGTCAAAACGTGAAACCAAATGACTTGTGGCAAACATATAGATTGTGAAATCAACAAATCAATAGAATATTGGCGACAAGAACAATAGTGAAAATATGAAGTAAATATCAAATAATTCAACCAAAAAAGTCCATTCATATAAAAGAAACTTGACTGTTAGTATTCAAAAGTTCTTCCTAGAGGCGGATCAAGGGATAAAAAGACTGTGCCGTGAAGGAGAAAATGTCCCAAATGAGGTCAGTATATGGAAAGCAGTACAGTCAGGGTGGAAACAGCGGAAAAGCTTGTATGATACTCCAAACCCTTCCAGAGTGGAGGCTTACCAGAAGAAAGGTGTAAAATCGCCTCTGTTTGGAACAGACAGGGCGGGCTCTACCATTAGGCGGAGTAGGCGGCCGCCTAGGGCGCCACTACCACCAGGGGCGCCCATCCGCTGTTGTTCTGTCACTGCTCTGCATCAATCACTTATGTCACTGGAGAGCCGTGGCTGGCAGCACCCCAGGGCGGTAAAATGAGGCGGATCCAGGGGCACAGGTGCGGGCTCGTCTACCACGGCTAAAGAAATGGGTAGAGAGGCTCTGCAAAAAATCTCTACCTCCACCACCTCCATCGTATAAATTGACAGGGCAAAGGGGCTGGAGTCAGGGGCAGAGCCAAAGGGGGGCGGCAAAATGAGGTTTCGCCTAGGGTGTCAAAAATCCTTGCACCAGCCCTGGAAACAGATGTGGGATTCCCGATATCAGGCTCCTATCAGATCGCGTCACACAATCCGTGGTTCATCCAGGGTTGTCCAATGCACGCATTCCAAATTGACTGCGTCCACAGTCCGATACACGGAAAACCAAAGCTCGGCTATCCAGAAAAGGATAAGGGGAGAAGGGACCAGGGATGCTCCAACCGGGGTCCAGAGACAGGTTCAGATGAGTATAAAAAACAGAAGGCTTGCCATAGTGTAAAAACCTCAATGATGAGGAGACTGTTTTATTCAAAAAAGTTTTAAAAATTCCACAAGCTTGTAGAAACAAATAAGAACAAATTGGTAATGGGTAATGCAGCAATCCAAGGTCAGAAGCGTCCGACGCGTTTCGTGTTAATACACCGTTGTTTCTACAAGCTTGTGGAATTTTTAAAACTTTTTTGAATAAAACAGTCTCCTCATCATTGAGGTTTTTACACTATGTCAAGCCTTCTGTTTTTTATACTCATCTGAACCTGTCTCTGGACCCCGGTTGGAAAAAGACACTAGTCCATCAAGTCCAACCTATGTGTGTGTTTTTATATCAGTATTACATTGTATATCCCTCAATGTTGTGGTCCCTTAGGTGTCCATCTAATAGTTTCTTTAGGGACGGCACAGTGGTGTAGTGGTTAGCGCTTTCGCCTAGAAGCAAAAGGGTCGCTGGTTCAAATCCCAACCACGACACTACCTGCCTGGAGTTTGCATGTTCTCCCTGTGCCTGCGTGGGTTTCCTCTGGGTACTCCGGTTTCCTCCCACACTCCAAAGACATGCTGTGGTAGGATAATTGGCTCCTGTCTAAATTGGCCCTAGTGTGTGTATGTATGAATGTGAGTTAGGGACCTTAGATTGTAAGCTCCTTGAGGGTAGGGACTGATGTGAATGTACAATATATATGTAAAGCGCTGCGTAAATTGACGGCGCTATATAAGTACCTGAAATAAATAAATTATCTATGCTCCCAGCTGAAACCACTGTTTGTGGAAGAGAATTCCACATCCTTGCTGCTCTTACCGTAAAGAACCCTCTACTCAGTTTAAGGTTAAACCGCCTTTCTTCTAGTTTTATGGCCGCGTGTCTTTGTGTACTTCCTTGCGCGGAGTAGTTTTGTCCCTTTTGTGGGGTCACCAGTACAGTATTTGTACATTGAAATCATATCCCCTCTCAAGCGTCTCTTCTCCAGAGAGAATAAGTTCAGTGCATGAGGACAGGAGTTCAAAACTGGATGGCATATTCCAGGTGCGGCCTCACCAGAGACTTGTATAGTGGGAGAATTATTGATTTATCCCTGGAGTTAATCCCTTTATTGATGCATGCCAACATTTTATTAGCTTTGCTTGGCATTGCATTCCATTGCTGAGCCTGTCCTCTACTAGGACCCCTAGATCCATTTCCATCCTAGATTCCCCCAGAGGCTCCCCCCCTAGTGAGTAGTTTGTGTTCATATTCTTGGTGCCCAAATGCATTATCTTACGTTTTTCTATGTTAAACCTCATTTGCCACTTATCTGCCCACCCCATTAATTTGTTTAGATCTTCTTGCAAGGTTTCCACATCCTGCGGAGAAATTATTGCCCTGCTTAGCTTGGTATCATCTGCAAATATTGAGATTGAGCTGTTTATCCCGTCCTCCCATGGGCGTCCGCAGAACTTTTTTCAGGGGGGGGCATAATTTTAAGTTCACCCATGCTCCGCCCCTTTCGACAATGTCATGAATGGGAGGGGCTTAGCCGCGACTCGCAATTATTTATTTTTAAGGGGGAAATGGCAGACTTTATTCCAGGCATGTGCTATGTACAGGGTGCAGATTCCAGGCGCGTGCTATGTACAGGGTGCAGATTCCAGGTGTGTGCTATGTACAGGGTGCAGATTCCAGGCGTGTGCTATGTACAGGGTGCAGATTCCAGGCATGTGCTATGTACAGGGTGCAGATTCCAGGCGCGTGCTATGTACAGGGTGCAGATTCCAGGCGTGTGCTATGTACAGGGTGCAGATTCCAGGCGTGTGCTATGTACAGGGTGCAGATTCCAGGTGTGTGCTATGCCAGTATGCATACCCAATCCCCCCCACAGAGCTCTCTTCCCCCCCACAGAAGAGAGTTGTCTATAACTCACAGTGGCAGGTCAGGCTCCTGTTGATACACGCTACAAGCTTGAGTGGCTGTGGATAACCCACCTTGCACCCTCCTCTGTCTGTATATGCAGAGCTGGGAGAGCAGGAAGGGTTTTGTGTGTGCCGACTCCGGATGCTAGACTGCCGGCTGCCATCCACAGTGTAATCTACCTTCCTGTGCCGGGTGCTGGTACATGGAGAGTGTTCCAGCGCCCAGCACCTGCTCACACTCTGTGCGCTGCCCTCGGGTGATTAGGGTGTGCGTGCCTGGGCACAACCGTGCACACACCTATGGTGGACACCTTGCGATCCCTGATTCCAGGGGGGGGCACTTGCCCCCCCTTGCCCCTACCTGCGGACGCCCATGCGTCCTCCAGATTGTTTATGAATAAATTGAATTTGATTGGTCCCAGGACAGATCCCTGGGGAACCCCACTCTCCATACCAGACCATTCCGAGTACTCCCCGTTTATCCCCACCCTCTGGACTCGCCGACAGACCTTAGTTTGTACTGTAAACATTTGTGGGGAACTGTATCAAATGCTTT
>BLSH010266996.1:250457-261234 GCA_018402905.1 Glandirana rugosa | reverse complement strand
CGACCCCCCCCCCCCCCCGTTTCCTTTTGTGAATATTGAGGAGAAAAATTGGTTTAATACCTCTGCCATCTCTCCATCCTTTGTAACCAGATTCCCTTCATCATTCTTTTTGGGGCCAATATGATCTGACCTCCCTCTCTTACTATTTATATACTTAAAGAATTTCTTGGGATTCTTTTTACTCTCCTCAGCTATGTGTCTTTAATGTTCTATCTTAGCCACCCTGATTGCACCCTTACATTCCTTATTGCATACCTTGTAATGATGGAATGCTGACAATGACCCATCAGTCCTGTATTTTTTTGAAGGCCTTCTTCTTTGGTTTTATATGTGCTTTTACATCACAGTTAAGCCACCCTGGTCTTTTATTAGCTCTTTTAAATTTATTTCCCATTGGGCTACACTGGCCAATACCTTTATTTAGTATGTTCTTGAAGCACCATTTTTCCTCCGTGTTCATTGTTCCTAGAATTTTATCCCAACTAGCATCTTCCAGCAAGGAGTGTAGTTTATTGCAGTTGGCTCTCTTAAAATTCAGTGTCTTTGTATTCCCCTTATGCTTCCTATTTTTGTAATTTATATTGAGAATAATTGACCTGTGATCGCTATTTCCTAGATTGCCTCTTACTTCCACATCTGTGGTCAGGTCTGTGTTGTTAGTAATCAGAAGGTCTAATAATGCCTTTTTTCTTGTTGGTGCATTTACAATCTGACCCATGAAATTGTCCTGCAGGACATTTAGGAAATGGCGAGCCTTAGCTGAATGTGCAGTCTATATCTGGATAATTAAAGTCCCCCATTATAATGACACTTCCCATCTTAGCTGCAATTCCAAATTGTGATAGGAGGTCCGCCTCCCCCTCCTCCCTCTGTTTAGGGGGCCTATAGCATATTCCCAGTATAACTTTCCCCTTGGTATCTTCCCTTTGTAGCTCTACCCATAAGGATTCAACCTCCTCCCTTGATCCACTAGTAATGTCATCCCTCACATTTACTTGTACGTCATTTTTTATATACAGGCATACCCTTCCCCCTTTTTGCTCTCCCTATCCCTGCAATATATGGAATACCCTTGAATGGTAGCCAGCCAATCATGAGAGCTGTTAAACCAAGTCTCTGAAATTCCCACAAAATCAAACTCCTCTTCGTACAGTAGCAACTCTAGATCTCCCATTTTGTCCGTCAGACTCCTGGCATTAATGAACAAGCCACATAGTTTTGTCTGAACACCTACTGATTTCTTGTTGGGTATTCCTCGGTTGCATATAGGACTTGTTACACTACTTACCTTGGGTTTAGGTTCTTCATTTGGCCTACCACTGCTGCCCCCAATACTACCCTCTGAACTATGTTCCTCTGTCTATTCCTAAGTCTGGACCCCCCCCCCCCCCCCCGTTGCCTAGTATAAAAGCCCCTCTAACTTGTCGGCTATCCTCATTCCCAGCCAGTCTGCACCTTCCCCATTTAGGTGCAGTCCTCCCTTCTAAAGGGCTCGTAACTGATTGAGAAGTCGGCCCAGTTCTCCAGGAACCCAAAACACTCCTTTCTACATCAGCTCCTCAGCCACTTGTTAACGTCCCTCTCTGGTGTGGCTCGATGTACAGGTAGTATTTCTGAGAATACTACCTTGGAGGTCCTAAACTTCAATTTTGCTCCTAGGTCCCTAAAATCTTTTTTTAGGACACTCCACCTTCCTCTAACTTTGTCATTGGTGCCAACATGCACCATGACAGCCGGGTCTTCCCCATCCCCTCACAGTAATCTTTCCACCAGATTCATGTCCCCAATGTCAGCAACATTCAGCAGTGGTGGTGATATACCTATGAATATGCCCCTCGATTTACATATCAATGCTGCCTGCCACCAGTGCTGGGACAAGGCCCTCCAGTGCCCAAGGCAAAGATACCAAGCTGCACCCCCCCCCCACACACACACACCATAAGGCAAGGGGAAGGGTTGGCAAGTGGGTAGGTAAGGTGGGGTGTATGAGGTGCAAGGTAGGGGCTGTGATATGGAGAGTGAGAGATGCATGGTACAAAGGCAGTGTAATGAAACAGGGTGGGGGGAGATGGATAGGAGGGAAGTTCTAGAAGAGGTAAAATATGGGTAGACTGGAGGTAGTATAAGGAGGAGGAGAGGTTTGCATTCAGAGGTGCTGTGATCTGTAAAGTAGTTGGTAGAGAGGCACAGTGACCAGAGAGAGGTGGGTGGGAGATGCTGTAACTGTGTAGAGAAGGTGAGTTGGTATGGGGGGGGTCTATGTGGCAGGGATTCACTGTGACTAGGAGAGGGAGTGGACTGTAATGAAAATGGGGTTGGAGGGAGGTGTTGTGATTATGGGACCTTGTCAATGTTACCACTAGCTTCCTCCAGAGGTATATTTTACAATGTTACCACGAGCTTCCTCCAGAGGTATATTTGCTCAGCAGACTCCTGACTCAAGGAGCTCCTCCTCCAGTAATTACTGCTTCTGGTCAGCCTGGACCAGTGGTAGAGCTTGCTGTTGTTCCACCTGCTGTGATATCACTACCTGCACTGCAGCTAAAGTGTGGAAAAGAGTTTCGTGGGTGTGTGTATAGCAGTTCCATTTCTGGAGAGCCAGTGACACTGTGCTGGCAGCTGCCTAAACTGATGTCACAACTGCTGTCAGCACACCTTTGTCAGGGAGCTTGCTATCAGTAGATGCCATAAACAATATTATTTTTGGGCAAATTGTTCTCCTCCTTCTACAATTTAGCAGCATTGTGCAGGGGCTGATATTGCAGCAGGCAGCCTGCAGTAGTCATGGAACCCCATGCAGAATGACAGGGCCCCCTCAGCTCATTACCCTGTGGCCCCCTCTGCTTTGGTTAGCTATGGTATATATAGCTATGGTTGGGGGAGGATGAGGTGGAACAGCTAGTGGTTCCAAAAACCTTTTGCAGGATGGTGCTAGATCTAGCCCATGGACATGTAATGTGGGGGCATCTGGGTATGGATAAGACCAGGGAGAGAATAACCCAGAGATTCTTCTGGCCTGGATTGCATGCAAATGTCAGAGAGTACTGTGAATCATGCCCTGAGTGTCAGATGATGGCCCCATCACCCCATTTTCGTAGTCCCCTAGTCCCACTTCCCATAATTGAAGTGCCATTTAAGTGAATTGACATGGATCAGTAGTAAAATCTGCCTGGGGACACCAGCACATCCTGGTGATACTGGACTATGCGACCCGCTATCCTGAAGCCAAACCTTGCGGAACTCCGCTAAGACTATCGCCAAGCAGCTGGTCCAGGTGTTTAGTCTGGTGGGGATCCCTAAAGAGGTCTTAACGGACCAGGGCACCCCGTTTATATCACTTGTAACCAAGGAATTGTGCAGGTTGTATAAAATCTCCCATCTGCGTACCTCGGTCTAGCACCCCCAAACGGATGGACTTGTGGAGAGATTTAATAAAACGCTCAAAAGCATGTTGAAAAAGGTAGTGGAAAAAGATGGCAGGGATTGGGATATATTGCTGCCGTATCTCATGTTTGCCATACGAGAGGTTCTGCAGCGTCTACAGAGTATTCCCCCTTTGAACTCGTGTATGGAAGACATCCCAGGGGTCTGCTAGATGTCGCAAAAGAGGTATGGGAAGAAGAGGCCACCGCATATAGGAGCGTCATCGAGCATATCTCCATGATGCAGGATCGAATCTCAGCAGTCCTGCCCTAGTGCAAAAGCATATGGAGTGAGCTCAGGAAGCCCAAAGAAGGGTTTATAATCGGAGTGCCAAAACCCGAACTTTCAACCCCGGAGACAGAGTGCTGTTACTAGTCCCCACGGTTGAAAGTAAATTCCTAGAAAAGTTCCCTTTGAGGTTAGGGAAAAAGTAGGGGAAGTGAACTACAAAGTTTACCAGCCAAGGAAAAGGAAACCTGAGCAAATTTACCATGTGAATCTCTTAAAACCTTGGAAAGACAGAGAGACTTTAGTGGCAGTGCCCACTCCTCAAGAGGACAGGCTATCCATAACCCCAGGCATCCCCATAACTGAGTCCTTGTCACTAACGCAACAAAATGACATTATGGAGTTTATCAGTAAAAACAGAGATTTATTCTCTCCCCTACCCGGACTGACCACCGTAATACAACATGACATAATCACTGAACCAGGGGTCCGCGTAAATGTAAAACCCTACTGAATACCTGAGGCTAGAAGGGAGGCGGTGGCAAAGGAAATAAAACCATGTTGGAGTTAGACGTGATAGAGGAGACCCACAGAGCCTGGTCGAGCCCTATAGTGCTGGTCCCAAAGCCCGATTTCAGGAAGCTGAATAACGTGTCTAAATTTGACCCCATACCGGATGCCGCGGGCTGATGGTGCACGGGATGGGAGGTGCCCGGTACATAACAACCCTAGACCTAACTAAGGGCTACTGGCAGATCCCCTTAACGGAGTCAGCAAAAGAGAAAAACAGCCTTTTCTACCCCCGAGGGGTCCTTTCAGTACAAACGAATGCCATTTGGTCTGCATGGGGCCCCTGCATCCTTCCAGAGATGGACAAAACCTTGATTCCGAATCGCCCCTATGCAGCTGCCTATTTGGATGATGTGGTCACCCACAGTCGAAATTGGGTATCACATCTGCCCCGAGTACAAGCAGTTGTAGATTTTCTGAGGGTAGCAGGTTTAACAGCCAACCTGAAAAAGTGTGCCATAGGCCTGGAGGAGGCCAAATACCTTGGGTATGCTATTGGTCGAGGACTAATCAAGCCCCAGACCAATACGATTGAGGCAATCCAAAAATGGCCCTAACCGGTGAATAAAAAACAGGTTTGTGCCTTCCTGGGGATTACAGGGTATTACAGATGGTTCACCACTGACTTTGCCACCATTGCCGTCCCTCTGACCGATCTGACATAGAGTAGAGGGTCGGGCATGGTTAAGTGGAATCCCGAAGCCGAGAAGGCATTCCAGAAGTTGAAACAAGCCCTTTGTGTACAATCGGTGCTTATGACCCCGGTGGGACTAGGTGCTGTTCTGTCCCAGATCAGAGACGTGAGGAGCACCCGGTTGTCTACTTAAGCAGAAAGCTTAACAGGCATGAGAGGAACTATGCCATTGTGGAGAAGGAGTGTCTGGCTATTAAGTGGGCCTTAGAGGCACTGAAGTACTACCTTTTAGGTAGGTCATTTAGGCTAGTCACCGACCATGCCCCCCTGAAGTGAATGTGTGACAACAGGGAGAAAAATAGTCGAGGGACTAGGTGTTTTCTGGCCCTACAGCCATTTACGTTCACAGTGGAACACCGGGCAGGAAGACTCCAGAACAATGCGGATACCCTCTCCCGGGTCCACTGTATGGTTGGGACAGTTGCTCAGCTGCAGGGGCTTGAGCAGAGGGGGAGGATATGTGACAATATGCGAGGCGATGTGGTATACAGACGCTACCTGTCGCCTTGTATGCATTCATGTGGACTGGATTAAGCGGATTTTACCAGCCACCATTGCAGGGCTGGTTTGTGGTCCACTGGACTCCAGCAGCAGGTGGCTTAAATTACCAGGAAGAGAATACACTCTAGCTCTGACCTGGAACTCAGAGAGAGGGATCTGAGGGAGCTCTGTGTCTGTTTGGACTTAAACCACTTGCTTACTGGGCACTTAAACCCCCCTTCTGGCCAGGCCAATTTTCAGTTTTCAGCGCTGTCGCTCTTTGAATGTCAATGACGTGTGACGTTGTACCCAAACAAAAAATATACGTCCTTTTTTTTTAACCACAAACAGAGCTTCCTTTTGGTGGTATTTGATCGCCTCTGCAGTTTTAATTTTTTGCGCTATAAACAAAAAAAGAGCAACAATTTTGAAAAAACAACAATATTTTTTACCTTTTGCTATAATAAATATCCAAAAAAAATACAATTATTCATCAGTTTTGGTTGATATATATTCTTCTACATAATTTTGTTAAAAAAAAAATCGCAATAGGCATATATTGATTGGGTTGCGCAAAAGGTATAGCGTCTACAAACCATGGGAATGGATTTATCGCGTTTTTTATTTATTTATTTATTTTTTACTAGTAATGGCAGCGATCTGCGATTTTTATCGGGACTGCGACATTGCAGGGGACATGTCGGACATTTTTGACACTTTTTTGGGACCAATGACATTTATACAGCGATCAGAAATTTAAATAGCCACTGATTACTGTATAAATGTCACTGACAAGGAAGGGGTTAACACTAAGGGTGCGATCAAGGGGTTAACTGTGTTCCCTCATTGTGTTCTAACTATGTGGGGGCTGGGCTGGTAGGGACATAATGATCTCACTGATCCCAATCACAGGGATCAGTAGATCTGTCATGTACCCCTTCACAGAACAAGAAACCGCCATGTTAACATCGGCAGTTCCCTGTTCTGGCTCTTTGTTAGACGATTGCAGGCATGCTCACGCAGCGTGTGGCGGGCGCAAGAGCGCGCCACCGGCGGCTGCGGGGAGTGCGCAAAGGGGCAGACGTCAGTTGACGGCGCCCGGCAAAGGAGAGCCGCGCTGTAGCCGTCAATGCCGGGCACATGAATTACAATTGAGAGGATGGGGCAGGGGTGTGTCTTTTGAAGCACCAACTAAAGCCAGAGGCTCTAATAGGTTTCAAAATAGGGTGGGCTCGGGGAGCAGAGAGTGCGCCCCGATCCCACCCAATTGTGTGACCATAGGGAATGAATTTTCGCTATTTTCAAACTAAAGTTCATCTCCGCCAATCAGAAGGCAGGTCATGAGACCTGTTTGGCCAAAGCATCAGACGATCCTATTGGATGCCTAGCGCTTAGGAAGGAAGCTTGAGGAGAGGACACTGAATCGCTGCTGGAGGAGAGGAGCAGGAGAGCCCCGCCAGTCTGTAGGAGAGGAGCAGGAGAGCCCCGCCACAGGAGCGGGTAAGTACCACCGGACCAACCATGGGGGGGGGCTGTCTATACCGTGCCACCTGTCAGGGGGAGAGTATGTGCTATTTTGGTGTCAGGCCCACGGTGGGGTGGTGCATGTTTGCCGCCCCCCCAAGAGATGAACCCACCAGCCGCCACCAAGTACTGACGTATTGACCAGGCCAGAATTTGTCAGAATTGGGACAGATGGTGACTCTGTGCTATGTGAATTAGTTTATGACTGCAGATATCCATAGTTAGGGGTCATTGTCTGTCACTCCGAAGGCAGATCAAAGGGACAGATAATGCCTCTGTGCTATGTTAATGTTAATAAAAGACCACCTCAAGGGTTAACCTAAGTTTATGACTGCAGCTGTTCATGGCTTAAAGTGGATGTAAGTCGGGAAAAACATTTTATAAAATCCTTAAGGTGTCCTCAAGAGATTTCATCTTCTACACTCTCTGTGGGGACGGGATGAGTTCTGAGACTGAGACTGTGACCATTATAATGGTGGTCAAGGAGGGTTGCCAACCAGTAGTGACCCTTCTCCTTAATGGCACGTATTCTTGGGTCCTTTCGCAGGCTTTGAAGCATGAGGGAGCCCACGTGCCGCAAATTTACTGAGGCATGAGAAGCAGACTCCTCAGGGTCACTCTGGATGACAATATCTGGAACTGCCTCCTCCCAGCCATGTACTTCTCCCAAGGGTTCTGGGGTTGGAAAGCCATCGCTTACTGTTTGATGCATGTGTGCCTCTGCTTCAATGCCTCCGAAACTGCCAGAATCCTCCTCCTCTCTCTTCTCCTGTGTGTTCTGTTGCATAGGAATGATGGTGTGAGACGGCCTTGAGAGGAAAGGAAGTTCTCCTCTTCCTCCCGCTGCTCTGCCTCCAGTGCCCTGTCCATAATGCCATGCAGAGTCTGCTCCAGCAGGAATACAACATGTATTGTCACAGCTCACCATCCTTGTGGTCTCCTCAAACGGTGACAGTACAATGCATGCATCCTTAATGAACAGTCATTGGCGTGGGGAAAAAACTGAGCCCGTCGTTGAGCCATACTAACACAGGTACTCGTTGACGGCCCTCTGCTGCATGTGCAGCCGCTGAAGCATTGCCAAATTCGAGTTCCACCTGGTGGGCATGTCACAAATCAGGCGATTTAACGGTAGGTGGAATTCCCGCTGAATTTCAGCCAACCGAGCACTGGCTATGTATGACCATCTGAAATGGCTACAGACTCTTCTGGCCAGCTTTAGTAGATCATCCAACCCTGGGTACCTATTTAGGAAATGCTGCACCATCAAATTGAAGACGTGCCGGGCATGGCACATGTGTCAACTCTTCCCGTCTAAGGGCGGACAGGAGGTTTGAGCCATTATTGCACACCACCATTCTTGGCTCCAGTTGGCATGGCGTGAACCACCTCTGGGCCTGTCCCTGCAGAGCTGCAAGAATATCTGCTCTGGTGTGGTTCCTGTCCCCTAGACACACCAGCTGAAGCATGGCATGGCACCTTTTATCCTGACTTATTGAATAGCCCTTTGAATGCTTAGGGGGTACTTGAGGCTCATAGGATAATTCAGCAGAGGAGGGCATGGAGGAGGAGGAGGAAGAGGAGGGGGTAGAGCTCACAGGTCTCGCATCATCACCAGCTGTATGGAGATGTGGGAGCACAACAAGCTGCAGCACTGAGCCCTGTCCTGTACCCTTCCACGTTACCCAGTGCAGTGTGCTGTGAACGTAATATATTGTCCCTGCCCATGCTTTCTGGACCAAGTGTCAGCAGTAACGTGGACTTTGTAGCTGACTGCCTTGCCCAACAATGCCACAACATTGTCTTCCATGTGATGGTAGAGAGATGGAATGGCCTTACGTGAAAAGATGTAGTGACTGGGAACCTGCCATTGTGGTACAGCAAATTCACGTAAGGGGGCAGAATCCACCAGGCAGAAAGGCAGAAGTTGGAGAGCCAGCAGCTTTGACAAGCTTACATTTAGATGCTGGGCATGTGGGTGGCAGGGACTGTATTTTTTTTTCTGCTGCAGCAGATGGGGCAGAGAAATTTGCCGGCTAGAGTCTACAGCTGGTGGTGTACTGCTGCCAGATGTGCTGCTAGGACCTGGAACACCCTGCGCTATACCGTCATCCCTTTCAGTGGAGGCTGCTGAGAGATAATGAGGTATAGCAGGGGCAGACTGAGGTGAGTAAGGAGGAGGAGGAGGGACAGATTTGTGCCCCTTTTGTGTGGCTTTTAGGTGCTCTTGCCAACGGGCTGAGTGGTGGGAGGTTAAATGCCTTGTCAAGCATGTGGTACCCAAATGGCTGGTGTTTTTGCCACATTTGATGTGCTTGAGACAAAGCTTGCAGATTGCAGCCATGCGATCGCCTACAGATACTAAAAAAGGCCCAGACAGCTGAGCTGTATGAAGTGGGCCAGGAGATAACAGCTCCACAATGTGATGGAATAGGGTGGCTGCTCTCTACTCTTTCTTGAAGGCTGCCTTGTTGGTGTTGTGCCTCACCTTCACTTCCCTCCCCATCATCATCTCCTCCATTCTCGTTACCACTGGAGACAACTTGGCAATACACCGTGGCTGGGGGAACATGAATGCCCATTTGTGTACCAGTGTTCTCCCCTCTCCTTAGGCTCATGTTCCTGTCTTCCTCAACCTCAGAACCAAAATCTGTATCAAGTAATGGTTGTGCATCATCAAGGAGCAAGTGGCTAACGTTGTGTTCAAATAACTCAGTTGACTCCTCCATGGCTGATGCTGGGGCTATGGCAGGAATAGATGTGGACAAGGAGGCAGGTTTATCCTCTATTGCAGCTGCAGGGTACTGCTGTGGCTGGATAACATGGGCAACATCACTAAATGGAAGAAATTATGCCCTGCCTGAGGGCTGACCACGTCCACCTTTGCCTGTGGACATATATGCTGCTTGGCCCCTTACAGTGCCATGGGAATGTCTGCCTCTTCTTGTTGTCCTCCCAGAGATTATTGGGAGTGAAGGCGGTGTTTATTAAGAAAATGTAATTAAGATGTGGAAATGTGTATGTGGATGCCCTTTAATCAAGGGAAAGTGGTGTTTGGTGTTATTTAATTTGAGTACTCACTACACAGACACACTCCACGGATAACCATAATATACTGCAATAAACTGCGCAACGTGCAGTGACGCACAGAAAGATATTACGTTAAACGTGTAATAATGCAATGAAATATACAGTGTTAAACTTGCAGTAACACAATTAAATATATAGCATTAAACTTGCAGTAACGCAATGAAAAATATGGTGTTAAACTTGCAATAACTAGAGTTGAGCAAACCTCTGGAAGTTCGGGTTCTGCTGGTCCGTCCGAACTTCGGGACAAAGTCCGGGTCCGGGTCCGGACGGAACCCGAACGATCGCACGGACAACGAACCCCAATCAACCCCCGAACTGCAAAAGGAAGTAAAATGGGGGTAAGGGTAGGGCAAGTGCCCTACAAAAAAATGGGGACAGGGAAATAACTTTAAATATTTTTTAAAAAATAAAAACATAAAAAAAGCAAAAATGGAGGTGAATGTGGATCATCTTCAAACTGTGTCTGAAAAGTATTAATTAACGGTAGAAGCCATATAACTGTTCTAAAATCATCTTCAAACTAGGGCAAGTGCCCTACAAATAAATGGGGATAGGGAAAATAAATTAAAATCAAGTAAAAAAATGGGAAGGGGGGTGGATGTGGAGTAGGAGCCTAGAGGTTGACTAGGCCGTGACCGTGGTAGTGTAGGTGGAAGTGGCGGTGGTAGAGGAGTAGGAGGAGGTAGCCAACATGGTTTTTTTTGTATTGAGGCCTATTCAAAAAAAGAAGTTTATGAATGGCTGTGTGAGTCCGGTCTAAATGTT
>BLSH010266996.1:228057-239319 GCA_018402905.1 Glandirana rugosa | reverse complement strand
CGACGTAGACACACTTTGGTATGTAGGCGTTTATGTTTATACCCCCCGGGACGCAGGAGTCCCTCTGTACAGGTTTTTATAAGTGACTTAAGGCGGTATTAAGACTTATTAGACGTAGATTACGGTAAACCTGTAGCCGTGTTTGGGCACGTACTGGGTACTCTTTTGTTACATGTACGGTAGACAGACGGTTATTTCTGGGCATGTAGGACGACCGTACACAGGACTCGAAAGTTAATTTCCCATACCCCCGTTAAAAAGGGGAATTGTAAATATGTAATGTGGGGCCCTCCTGTGTAATAAATAATTCTTCAGGTAAAGAAATAAAATATTTCATACAAATAGGAAGAATAATAAGTGAAATATTCATTTTGTAATGTATAAATGTTAAGGGGAAAAATTGCCCCCATACCCTTTAATTGAAAGCTCAGGACACATGCCAGCAGGATGTACGGGTCTTTATTGGCAGACAGATGGCATGTACATTGTTTTCTCATGGGTCATGCACGGGTTTGTGCCGATGTCCAAATGGCATTAGATGCAGATTATTCAGAATTATGGCGGAATTCAGTGAATATTTTTGGACATGTCTCCCTGAGGACGCAGGGCCCCCCATATTTGTATTTGCGGATGTATGGTTTCACACAGATGCAGCCGCCTTTACACATCAATGAGCAAAGCAGGTGCTCAAATATAACGCCTTCACAATTAGGCTGACAATGAGCCCTACAATCACTCCATTTCTCGTGAGCATCATTGCAAACTCCTTCTGCAGAGAAGAGATACAAGAAAAGACGGCACTTGTTACAAAAGTGATCAAATAAAAAAAATCATGGGACAGCATTTTGAAAAAAATTCACAAACCTATATATAAAAGGCTCCACGCCTTAACCCGTACTGAGAGGTTGTCATTTCTGGCCTCCTGAAAATGTTACCTGCCTGGCACCCTAATTGTTTTTTTTTTTCTTAATTCTGGAAAGAATGGGGAAGGGTTAGAACCAGGGTTGTCAACCGCCAGTAAATTTACTGACAGTTTGTAAAAATCAGTAATTTTTACAACTGTCTATAAATATCAGGGTCTGATGTCATGCTGTGCTGATTTTTTTAAGTGTAAACCAGGCAAATTACTTGATATGGGTATTGTCAGTGTTTCTATGTTGTGTTTAAATATCAATTGTCTTAGTTTTTCAAAGGAGTTCTGTTATTTTTCAAGGTGCCAGTACAAAATGTGCTCTGCCAGTAAATTTTGCATGTTTTGCCAGTAAAAAATGCTGCGGGAGGTTGGCAACACTGGTTAGAACCCCTCTGGGGCTGTTACCGCTATCTCAGGCTATGGTAAGGTTACCACACACCAGTGTTTGTCAACCTATGAGTCAAAGGGGGCCTTAAAGGTGGCCCCTGACACCACCAAAGGGCTGCATATAATGTTCAATATATGTAATGCTTGAGAGAACTGTCATAGACTGCAGACCTAATAGAGGAAATGAGGGTCAGAGAGTAAGGACAGGATACATTGTTGGTGGGGAGGTGCTGCAGAAGACAATACAAAGCTGGGAACATGTTACATGAGGCTAGTAGAGATCAATGCTATTGCCCTCATCAATGTTCCCAGTCAGTGCTGGGACAAGGTCATCCAGTGCCTGGGGTGAAGATGGTGAAATTGGGTCCCCCCCCCTGCCAGGTGGAGTCCCCAGTAGAGTCCTCCTTTACATCTGGTATCCCCAATAAAGTCCCCCTTTAGGTGAGGTCTCCCCAATAGAGTTCCCCTTTATATCAGGTGTTCCCATGAGAGCGTCCCCTTACATCAAGTGTCCCCAATAGAGACCTCCTTTACATCAGGTGTCCCCAGTAGAGTCCCATTTTATATAAGGTGTCCCCAATAGAGTCCCCCTTTACATTAGGTATCCCCAGTAGAGTTCCTCTTTACTTTGGGTATCCCCAGTAAAGTCCCTTTTTACATCAGTTGTCCCCAATAGAGTCCCCCTTTACATCAGGTGTTCTCAATAGAGTTCCCCTCAGGTGTTCCCATCAGAGTGGCCCCTTACATCAGGTGTCCCCATGCTCCTGAGTTGTTGCACCCTCTTCCCCCCTGTACTGGGAGATCAATACTCACGGCGTGTCCTTCCTCTCTCTGGTCATGTGACAACAAGTCACATGGCAGTGGGAGAGCGGAAGAAAGACACACACCTTGCTTCCTTGGTAGCCCAGCGCTGAAACTGAAAACAGTTCTGTCTCCTCACAGGATCTTTTCGGCCCCATGCAGGCTGGAGGAAGGAGAAAGCCAAATCCTCTCTCCAGCAGCAGCTATCAGCCTCTGCTCTTTCTGACAGGAGTGACACTGCAGTCACTACTGTCAGTAAGGAGTGGGATGAGTGGCCAACTCAGCAGGGAGCAGGTGCCCGCTTGGCTGCCCATAGTCCCAGCCCTGTTCATACTACAGACTGCTGAGGTCAAAGGGCCGCACATCTTATACCAAAGGGCTGCAGGTTGTGCACCAGAGTCATACACTGTCCTTTAGATCTACCATCAACTGTATAGTATGCTGGCCTGCGGCTGTTCATACAAATTGAAAGTATTGTTTAGGTTTGTCTTTATATCGACTCCAATTTATTTCACTGAAATTATGGAATTTGACAGAAATGGCAAAGTTTCACTGAAATATCAGAAATCTGTCAATCTCGCTCATCCCTACTCAAAGCTATCTCAGGTCAATGCACTTTGCATCCTCTTTGGTCTTTATGCCTGTTTAAATATCCCTCTATAGATTGTGAGGGTGTCCAACAGAGGGCAGTCAGAAGTTTATGTATCAGCATCTATGTGTAAATACGTATTGATGTTGGCAAGTGGTTAATAGAAAAAAAAATGTAAGTATCTTTTTTCCTAATCGATATACAGCTGTCACATGATGCAGCTCTCTCCCAGCCTGTCTGCAGGAAAACATAAGTAGGAGGAGCTTCCATGCTGCCGGACACATTGGAATACAACATAAAATTAGATAATTAATATCAATAAACTGTTTTAAATTGTCATGTAAATATATATATTTGAAATCAAACCATTATTATTTTTTGGCAATAACACGGTGTGGGTTTCTGAAAGTCACAGGCTGTGCCACATACCCCTACTTGTACCTTATAATAAGAGGGAGATGAAGCCTACATCAATCTACATGTAATATCCCCCCCCCCCATTGTGTTTAGCTGATTAGTGGGCATGGAGGAGGATGGAGGGAGGGGGGCTGTCATTTACCACTGTGTATACGCCCACATGTGTGCCTCTATAGTCACATGGGCTGCACAGATGTGATTGGAGTAGGAAAGTGTGTTGATGGGGCAACTGAGCAAATGTATTTTCTTCCACCTGGAAGGAACGAAAATTGTATAGTCTATGCCTCGCCATAGTTTTGATGTATTATGGAATGTATTTATGTAATTTCAAGGTAAAGTTCAGAGAGCAAGGATCCTGTTTTGCAACATGCTGGCAGGGGATAGGATTTTCTACTCAGGCTGTGGCTACTTTCTAAAGGAAACAAGGCTGTGCACACTTTTTGTGTTCATGATCCTGGAATGTATTTATTTGATTTATTCTGAAAGTTCAGTTGGGCTTTCATGTAGACGTTAGTTGTATTTGGCGATTGTAGTAGATGGCTATTGTGACTCCGCTGCCTGCTGACTTACCTTGCCTTGGATGGGCCTGGCACACTGCAAGCAGCGCTGTAAAGAGAGACAGAAAGGAAGAGTTGAACCAGATCTGAATAAGCACAATACCTACAGTACAGCCAATTTATTCTGTATCCTTGCCAATTTTGTGTTGGTTATACAATAAATATGTGTGATATTTAGGTAGTAGGAGGGTTACAGTCCAACAAAAAAAACATGTTCTACCATAAATATAGTCAGACAAAAAAGTTAACAAAAAAAACCCAAAAAAATAAAGAAAAAAAATGGGCAGACTCGATGGACAACTTTTTCTGCTGCCACTTTTCCATGTAGCACCCTCTAGGTAGGTAGGTTCTAGAGTGGGTGCAGGCAATTTTAGGCAGACCTAGCTGGATGCTAGGCCTGTTTGTTTTTGTTTGATCTGGGCTGGGTGTGACCTAGGGTAGCAGCTGGTGACTCACAGGCAGTGCCACTGGGACCTCCCTTTTTCTTCTGGAAGGTACTGGAAGAAGAGGAGGGAGAAGAGGTGGAGCTGCCTGGGGTGCTCTAAGAAACCCTGACCAATACCCAACTTGGATTGACAGTGGGCAGGCCTCCTTAACCACTTGCCCACTGGGCACTTAAACTCCCTCCCCAATAAGACCAATTTTCAGCTTTCAGCGCTCTCACATTTTAAATGACAATTACTCAGTCATACTACACTGTACCCATATGAAATTTTTGTCCTTTTTTTCACACAAATAGAGCTTTCTTTTGGTGGTATTTGAGTAGTCCACCAAGGGCAGCTAGCACTAGAACTTTCAATTTGCTACACCATAGGGGCCCACGGTCCCTGCCTGTAATAGGGCATTCTTGCTGAGGCCTGGCTGAAGCCAGTGTCAGGCCTAACCACATGCTAGCTGTGGCTGAGAGAGAAAGTGTTGTGCAGGAGGAAGAGAGTAATAGTCTGCAAGCAAGTTGTGCAGGAGGAGTCTGGTGTGTCTATATGTACAGGGAGTGTACATAGTTCATAAACAACAAAAGAAGGTGCTACTACCCCAGTTCAGTGAAGCTCCTCCTGAGCTGTCGGGTGCAGGATGTATAGTTGCTCCCCTGCCAATATAAAGAGTAGATAAGGACAATCCGCAACTCCATACATGCTCTTAATCAGTCCAGATTTATTATATCTCCATAAGATATACAGTAGATGTTAACGTGTTTCAGCCATAATGGCCTTGCTCACAACATTAATGTACCAAAATAGCACAAAATATATACTGGTAGGAAACACTCCTAACCCCATCTCCCTTTATATTGGTCACAGACTTCCAATGAGCCTCTTAATCCCCAAATGAAACAATGAGACCAGAAGGAAAGGAGGGCTGGAGATGATTCCTTAATAAAACAAACCACAATAACAAAATTAAAAAAAAAAAAAAATAATATGTATTTGATTCATAAACAGTTATTAGCAATAACGAAGGTGGCCAAGGGGAGAACAAGATGAGGCAACAGAAAATGAGGAATGGTGTAAAAAATAAATAAATAAATAATCAGGAAGCAAGAGGGTATCCCAGGACCAATGTCCCATTGGGGAGATTTCCCCTCACTTCCTGTCCAAAAAAAACCAGAAAGTAGCCAGATGGGGACCAGTGTCCCCATTATGGAGGTTATCTCTTACTTCCTGTCGCAAAAAAAAAAAAAAAATATATATATATATATATATATATATATAATATTATTAAATGAAATTGTATTATGATTAACGTAAATGTAAATCCAGGTCCCACCTGAGGTTCAACCCCAGGTGGACTCTGGTTTTGAGCCTAAAAATCCACCAAGCCTCTCTATTCAAGAGTCGCCTACTCTTATCTCCACCCCTGGGCATTGGGGTCAACCTCTCGATGTCAGTGAACCTGAAAGTAGGCAAATCCCCAGTATGGCATTCTCTGAAATGTCGCAAAGCATTTGAAATGTGTTTAGCGTTGTGATTTGAGATGTCACAATCATGCTCCCCTATTCTGGTGCGTAGGGCATGTGTAATGCACCCCACATACTGCAAGTTACATGAAACACAAAATTTAATGTAAACTACAAACCAAGCCCAACAATTAATATACTGTTTAATTTCAAAACTTTCACCCGAGCTAAATGAACTAAATGACCTGGTAGGGGCATTCAAATGGCAGTATCTACAGGTTTTTGAATTACATGGGAAACTACCAGGGTAGGACCACCAAGTAGGTTGGCGTTTCTGCGATGTGAAAAGGCTCGGGGACAGAAGGGAGCCCTCCGACTGGAAAACCGACAACCTGCCCCAAATACTTTATGGAGACCTGTATCTGAATAGAGAATAGGCAAATTCCTTTTCACTATATCCACCACCTGCTTGTACTCCTTGGAAAAAGTGGTAACTGGACCATTGCCACCAGTTCTCCCTTCTCCTTTATGTTTTTTACGCTCATGCTTCCCATCTCCTGATGTACCATAAAAAGTATTATCTAGGGATATCCCAATCTGCTTCTCCCTCACATGATTCAATCCCTTTTTAATCACTGTGCTTGAATACTCTTGAATACCCAACCTAGCAGTGATATTATCACATTCTTTATAAAAGGCTGTATGCGAAGGACAGTATCTCCGGGCACAAGAAAATTCCCCCATAGGGATGGCTCTGATGGTGTGGGGTGGGTGGCAGCTCGTAGCATGTAGTTTTGTGTTTCCCTAGCATTGCTTCCTGTAGGTACTGGTGTGTATGAACCCAGTCTCTGGATCCCCAGTCAGGGTGATATCCGGGAAGTCAATACTCTGAGAAATAGAACAAACTGTAAAATGTAAATTACATTGACTGTCATTCAGACAGTCAACAAACTCTTTTAGAGATGTGTCACCCCCTTTCAACACCATCAGCAAGTCATCAATATAGCGACCATAACACCGGATGTTATGTGTAAATGGACCCCATGTACAAATTAGCCATAGAGGGTGAGAATCTAGCCCCCATGGATGCCCCACAGCACTGGGCATAAAAGAGTCATCAAAGAGAAAATAATTATGTGGTAGAAGAGACTCCACACTCATAAGAATAAAACACTGCAACTCATGTGAGTAAGTGCTGTATCTATTCAAATGATACTGGGCTTTCAGTTCAGCACTATGGGGAATAGAGGAGTACAGAGCCGAACATCCAATGTGGCCATAGAAAGTCTGGTGTCTACACAATAGATTTTATATGTGATAAAACAATACCAGTATCCCTGATATACCTTGGTAATCTCAATACCAGAGGCTGGAGATGATAATCCACCCATTCTCCCAAACGTTCAAGCAAAGAGCCGATACCAGCTACTATTGGACAACCTTGTATTGAAATCTCAGATTTGTGGATTTTGGGAAGGTGGTGGAACACTGGTATTATTGGATCCTCTACATTAGGGGTAGGCAAACTGCGGCCCTCCAGCTGTTGTAGAACTACATTTCCCATGAGGCATTGCAAGGCTGACATGTACAACTACTCCCAGAGGCATGATGGGACTTGTAGTTTTGCAATAGCTGGAGGGCCGCAGGTTGCCTACCCCTGCTCTACATAGAGATATTGTGCAATTTTGGGGGACAAAACCCCCATTTCTGTTCCCCTATGCAGAAGTGCCAACAAAGATGATTGAAAATTGGGCGTAGGGTTCCCTGGCAAGGGGGAATAGGCTACAAGATCACTGAGCTGGCATACAGCCTCAAAGCTATATTGTTCTTTTGTTAATATTACAACCGCACCCCCCCCCCCCCCCTTATCAGCTTCCTTAATAATTAATTGCTTACATTTTTTTAGGGCCAAACTTTCTTGCTCTGTGATTTTAGAGGCTCGGGACACAGAAGATTGTTGTTTTAGATCAAGTAGCTCCTTCTTCACAATGGCTTAGAAAGCATCCACTGTGGGGTTCCTAGCTTGCACTGGATAGAAAAAAATGTATCCCCTTTGTATATAGAACTATGCGGAATACCCACCAAGCCATCCTGAGATTCTGACTGTAACTGATCTAAAATTAATTTAGCTCTTAAATCATAGAAAGTAAAAGAATCACAATTATCATCTGAAATAACTGGGCTACTTATGGTAGTAGAAGTCTGCAAGGTCTCTTCCCATCCACCCCCCTCCTTCTGATTTTTTTTTTTTAAATAAAAGATTATGTATAGAGTTGAGCAGACACCTGGATCTTCGGGTTCAGAGGGTTCGGCCGCACTTCGCGAAAATGTTCGAGTTCAGCCCCGAAATTGACCCCAAACACAATTGAAGTCAATAGTGACCCGAACTTTTGGGCACTAAAATGGCTCTAAAAAAGTCCTGGAAAGGGCTAGAGGGCTGCAAAAGGAAGCAAAATGGGGGTAAGATTAGGACAAGTGCCCTGCAAACAAATGTGGATAGGGAAATAACTTAAAATCACATAAAGAAAATAAAAAATGGAGGAGTAGGTGGATGTGGAGTAGTACTATTTAGCACAAATTTATATTATTTTTTAAACCGGCAATGTAGACGCACTTTTTAATTTTGTGCAAGAAATGCACAGCAAGGTACAAATGTATTATGTAGCACTATTTATTATTCTTTTTTTTTAAACCAGCAATGTAGACGCACTTTTTATTTTTGTGCAAAAAATGCAACGCTGGCCGCAAATGTAGTATTTCGAATTTTTTTTTTTTTAAACCAGCAATGTAGACGCACTTTTTAATTTTGTACAAGAAATGCCCCGCTGGCCGCAAATGTAATATTTTGCACAAAAAAAAAATGTTTTAATTTGTCTAACTGCAATGTAAAAGTAGTATTTAAATATGCCAAAATGTTGCCAACTGAGCTAACAGAACACGATTAAAGTAGTGTCCCTGAAATACAAGCAGTTGCAAGTGCACTGCACTTGCAAAAATGGCTGCAAACACCCACCTAACAAACAGAAAAATTGCTTAGGTTTTATATGAGGCACTTTGCTTAGCAAACAAAAATCTCCTCTAGCACCCACCCACCAATAAATCACTGTTTTTAATAGATTTTCTAAAGATAATCTGTCCCTCACAGCAGCAGCAGCAGCAGCAGCAGCAGCATCCTCTCCCTACACTAGGATGAGATGATGTGACATGCAACACTACGTGTGCACGATCGTAGCGATCGTTGTTTTATGCAGAGTTTGATCTGCAACTCAAAGCAGCGGTATGTGAAATCTCTAATTTCTGCTATCTGTCCTCAGAGCAACAGCACAGCAATAGTAAAGTAATCTATCTCAGGATGCAGGATCAGATGTTGTTAAAATGTCTCTAATCTCTCCCTGACGCCGTCAGCTACCTCTCCCTACAGCTAACCCAAGAGCATGTGACTGCAGCATCAAGTGACTCCAGCTTATATAGAGGCTGGGTCACATGATGCACTGGCCAATCTCAGCCATGCCATTAGTAGGCATGGTTGTGATGGCTTCTAAGGGTAAACGACTGAAATGCTTGTTGACTGGCTGCCCTGCAGCTATTCAACAGGCGCAAAAAAAATACCCGAACCCAGAACCCGGGTTCTCAAATGTCCAGGTTCGGGTTCAAGACAAGGACACCCTAAAGTCCAGTATGAACCCAAACTTTACAGTTCGGGTTCGCTCAACTCTAATTATGTATAAGTCTGTTTATGTCTAATATAGTATCAAAGACATTGAAGTGGTAGGTGGGAGAGAAGGAGAGACCCTAGACAATCCCTCAGGCTCAGATAACTGTATGTCCGTCAAATTCACAACTGTAGAGATAAATGACACATCATAGTCTTTTTTCTGTTCCTCTGTGGATACCTTCTGTTCAAGGGACCTGCGCCTTCTACCTCCTCTTCGTTGCTTGCCTCTCCTGCGACGTTTCTTTTCTTGTCTCTCAGAAAACAGGTCACACGCTGTAGATCAGACAGCACTTGCTGCAGGGTGCACACAGCCTAAATAGAGCCGTTTGGCGTCGTTTCAGGCACTTGCGTGCGCAAACGCACTTAGGCGCACATACAAGCGCAAAAAAGCGCTAACAAGTCCTTTTAGCACAGGTCTTCTTCTAACAGTAGTGTAGATTATATTTTGTGTTGTATGTAACTTGCAGTATGTGGGGTGCACTACACATGCCCTACGCACCAGAATAGGGGAGCATTATTGTGACACCTCAAATCAACGTTAAATGCATTTCAGAGAATGCCATGCTGGGGATTTGTCTTTCAGGTTCACTGACATCGAGAAGTTGACCCCAATGCCTAGGGGTGGAGATAAGAGTAGGTGACTCATGAATAGAGAGGCTTGGTGGATTTTTAGGGGTTGAACCTCACATGAGACCTGGATTTACTTTCATGTTAATCTCAATAACAATTAATTTAATAAAATATCATTATAATTTTTTTTGGGACAGGAAGTAAAAGATAATCTCCATAATGGGGACACTGGTCCTCATCTGGCCACTTCCTGTTTTTTTCTTGGGGGGGGTTGTTTTGTTTTTTTTGGACAGGAAGTGAGGGGAAATCTCCCCACTGGGACATGGGATACCCTCTCACTTCCTGATTATTTATTTAATTATTTATTTTCACCATTGCTTATTTTCTGTTGCCTCATCATGTTCTCCCCTTGGCCACCTTTGTTATTGCTAATTATTGTTTATGAATCAAATACATATTATTTTTATTTTATTTTTTAATTTTGTTATTGTGGTTTGTTTTTTAAGGAATCATCTCCAGCCCTCCTTTCCTTCTGGTCTCATTGTATCAGTTTACGGATTAAGAGGCTAATTGGAAGTCTGTGACCAATGAAGGGGGTGGGGTTGGGAGTGTTTCCTACCAGTATATATTTTGTGCTGTTTTGGTACATTAATGTTGTGAGCAAGGCCATTATGGCCGAAACGCGTTGACATCTACTGTATATCTTATGGAGATATAATAAATCTGGACTAATTAAGTGTATGTATGGAGTTGCAGATTGTCCTTATCTACTCAGTGTAAATAGTTTGGTCCCATTGCAAATACTTTAATTTCTTTCTGGGCATCTCATTAATCCCAAACCCCATCCCAAGTTCAATCCCTCAATAAAAATACAATATATGGATTGTTCATTTAATTTGTTGGACTGAGAAAGTGGATGCCGGGCTGGGCAGGGTGACAGGTGGACCACTACACTCAGTAGCCCCTACAGGGGGTACCGCTACATATACAGTATCTCACAAAAGTGAGTACACCCCTCACATTTTTGTAAATATTTTATTCTATCTTTTCATGTGACAACACTGAAGAAATGACACTTTGCTACAATGTAAAGTAGTGAGTGTACAGCTTGTATAACAGTGTAAATTTGCTGTCCCCTCAAAATAACTCAACACACAGCCATTAATGTCTAAACCGCTGGCAACAAAAGTGAGTACACCCCTAGGTGAAAATGTCCAAATTGGGTCCAAAGTGACAATATTTTGTGTGGCCACCATTATTTTCCATCACTGCCTTAACCCTCTTGGGCATGGAGTTCACCAGAGCTTCACAGGTTGGCACTGGAGTCCTCTTCCCCTCCTCCATGACGACATCACAGAGCTGCTGGATGTTAGAGACCTTGTGCTCCTCCACCTTCCATTTGAGGATGCCCCACAGATG
>BLSH010266996.1:208793-223644 GCA_018402905.1 Glandirana rugosa | reverse complement strand
CGCAATTGTCAGTTAAAGCGACGCAGCGCCAAATCGCAAAAAGGGCTCCGGTCCTAAAGCTGGAAATCCTTCCGGTCCTTAAGTGGTTAAACGAACATTGTAAGTTCTGTTCCCGTACGAGAAAAAAATTTGAGTTTGTCTCTTCAGGAATTTTTGAACGAAAAGTTGGAATCGGCTGTGAAAAGCTGTGTACACACTGTACAAAAATTGTACGAAAGTTCCTCGGACGGAAATGTTCGCCCGATTTTCTTATAGTGTGTGCGAGCCTTAACATTACAGCCAATATTCAGGACATATTCAATTTAACAGTGTTTCTGATTATCCATATAAACACCTGAAAAAAAAAAGAACAAAGAAACAAAATATTTATAAAAAGAAATGTGAATCGTAATCTTTATTCAAACCCCGGGGATAAATAGTAAAAAGTTGTAAAGTCCAATTATTTTCCTATGTTTATATAGATAATCAGAAACACTGCTTAATTGTGTAGCTCCTGAATATTAGCTGTAATGTAAAGCCTCGTACACACGGGACGATGATCGTATACAACAGGTCGTATGAACGACCGTTGTATGCAAAATCGATAGTTTGTATGCGCGATTAGAACAGCCGACATACGACGGTCGTACAAGGGGAGTTGTATGAGCAGACTAGAAAACTTGGTAGTACCAACAAACGCTCATACGACCGTTGTATCGTGTGTACAGAGAAGTTGTTACAACAAGTTGTATTGTGCAAAACACGCATGCTCCGAAGTCAGGAATGGCCGGATGCTAATTATATGCACCTGAACGTTCTTTCTGTGGTCGTACGATCGTGTAGTGCAGTCAGTATGCAAGTTACATTATCCAACACACGATTTGAGACGATCGCCGTCCCGTGTGTACGAGGCTTTAGACTCTATTTTGCTTAAGCCTAAGCATACCCTGGCAGAATTTATGATTTCTTGACCATTTTTCAGAGAATATGAATAACACAAAATCATTTCTCTCACTCATGGTTGGTGTTTGGCTGAAGCCATTTATTATCAATCAACTGTGTTTACTCGTTTTAAATCATAATGACAACAGAAAGTCCCCAAATGACCTTGATCAAAACAGTGATCTTTGGGTTCTTCTTTACCTCTCTCACCAAGGCTCTTCTCCCCCGATAGCTCAGTTTGGCCGGACGGCCAGCTCTTGTCGTCCCAAACGTCTTCCATTTAAGGATTATGGAGGCCACTGTGCTCTTAGGAACCTTAAGTGCAGCAGAAATTTTTTGTAACCTTGGCCAGATCTGTGCCTTGCCACAATTCTGTCTCTGAGCTCTTCAGGCTGTTCCTTTGACCTCATGATTCTCATTTGCTCTGACATGCACTGTGAGCTGTAAGGTCTTCTATAGACAGTCATGTGTGTGGCTTTCCTAATCAAGTCCAATCAGTAGAATCAAACACAGCTGGACGCAAATGAAGGTGTAGAACCATCTCAAGGATGATCAGAAGATATGGACAGCACTTTGCTTTGTCACAGCAAAGGGTCTGAATACTTAGGACCATGTGATATTTCAGTTTTTCTTTTTTAACCACTTCAATACCAGGCACTTAGAACACTTCCTGCCCAGACCACTTTTCCCCTTTCAGTGCTGTTGCATTTTGAATGAGAATTGCGCGGTCAAGTGACGCTGTACCCAAACAACGTTTTTATCATTTTGTTCCCACAAATAGAGCTTTCTTTTGGTGGTGTTTGATCACCCCTGCGGTTTTTATTTTTTGCACTATAAAAAAAAAAAAGACCAAAAATTTTGAAAAAAAAAACATTTTTCTTTGTTTCTGTCACAAAAGTTTGTATAAAGTACATTTTCTCCTTCACTGAAGGGCACTGATGTGGCTACACTGATGGGCACTGATGAGGCTACACTGACGGGCACTGATGAGGCATTACAGATTAGCACTGATGAGGTGGCACTGATAAGGTTGCACTGATGATGGGGCACATATGCAGCACTGATGGGCGGCACTGACAAGCAACACTGACGGGCACTGATACGTGGCACTGATATGCGGCACTGATGGACACTCATGTGCGGCACTGATAAGTGGCACTGGGCACTGATGGGCACTGATAGGTGGCATTTTTAGGTGGCACAGGTGGGCACTTTTAGGTGGCACAGGTTGGCACTGATAGGTGGCACAGGTGGGCACTTATAGGTGGCAGTGGTGGGCACTGGTGCAACAAGCACTGTTAGGGATGGCACTGGCAGGCATCATACATGGGCACAGTGTCATCCCTACAGTGCACAATATTGCCCTTACCTGGTGGTCCTGGGCGGCCTCTGTGTACCTTCCCTGGTGGTCCTGGGCGGCCTCCTTGTGATGTCCGGGGGGGGGGCTCCCTGGTGGTCCTGATCCGGCTCCCTGGTGGTCCAGTGGGGTGATCCTGAGAGTGACTGCGCTGATAAACGTTCAGCTCAGCCCCCCCATCAGGAGAGCAGCCGATCGGCTCTCCGCTGCTCAGGTCTGCAGACCTGAGCAGAGGAAAAGCTGATAAACGGCTCTTCCTATTTACACTGTGATCAGCCGTGATTGGTCACAGCCTTTTACCTCGGTCGGTAATGCGGTGGGTCAGACTGACCCACAGCATCAGGGATCGCGGATTATCCTGAGGACGTCAATAGACGTCCTCAGGATAATGAACCACCCGCCCGGACGTCATTTGTCTATACGCCGGGCGAGAAGTGGTTAATAAATCTGCAAAAATGTCAACAATTCTGTGTTTTTCTGTCAATATGGGGTGCTGTGTGTACATTAATAAGGAAAATAAATGAACTTAAATGATTTTAGCAAATGGCTGCAATATAACAAAGAGTGAAAAATGTAAGGGGGTTTGAATACTTTGCATACCCACTGTATATATATATATATATATGTGTGTGTGTTCATGAGTTAGTCCAATATAATAGGTTGCAGATAAAAAAAAAATGCCTAGAAATATAGGGTAAGTTACCCGCATCTGTGCAAACACACACCAAAGTGGTGCGTGCATATATGCCCATCACAGGGTATGCAAACCTCATTATTAGCGTCTCAGGACTATTCAAAAACACAGTGAGTCTTCCATAGAAATAGCAAATCAGAATAATGGACTATTAAATTATAGCATAATTTAGAAAAATGACAAAGAGAGTAGCAGCAAAAAGGATATTGTTAAAAAAAAGTCAAAGAAAAGAAGCGTGTGGCACCAATAATCAAAGACATTAATTAGAGAGCAGCGCTGATCTAGAAAAAGAATCTACCTGTATGACACCAATCTCCAAAGAAAGCGCCCCCAGTCTCCAGCAAGGGATAGAGCCGGAGAAGCCGGATTTTTATATATTTAATATCTCTTTAACATGTCTACAATAAAATTGATGTTTTAACCACTTCAGATCCGCGCTATAGCCAACTGACAGCTACATCTGAATTGCTCTTCACAGAGAGCCACAACGGGGAACCGCCGATGTAAACACGGTGGTTCCCAGCTCTGTGAGGGGGGTCATGACAGATCTACTGATCCCTGTCACTGGGATCAGTTAGATCTGTTATGTCCCTGTCAGCCCAGCCCCCCACACAGTTAGAACACACCCAGGGAACACATTTAACCCCTTGTGTTTTTATTTTTGGACTTTTATTATAGCAAAAAGTAAAAAATATTGTTCTTTTTTCAAAATCGTCGCTCTTCGTTTGTTTATAGCGCAAAAAATAATTTTGTTTGGGTACAACGTCGCACGACCGCGCAATTGTCATTCAAAGAGTGACAGCGCTGAAAACTGAAAATTGGTCCGGGCAGGAGGGGGGTTTAAGTGCCCTGTAAGCAAATGGTTAATTACTCTTGATTAATTCTTTGTCTACTAGCACCGATATAGTCCCAATGGAAATCCCATTCCTATCCTGTTTCCAGAGATATTTTAACAAAAAAAGGTGAAAAATCTGATGCTGTGTGGAGTCATTTTTAAGCTGACAATCTGCTCTACCTTGTGACGCATTACTGAGTTTCCTTTGTAAATATTTGTTATAAATAAACTCACGGAAAACCCTTGACTTCCTTTCTGTTAATACAACTGATAGAACAGAATTCTGGTCTGCACATTCCTTTGACTTGTTTCATAAGCCTTGTGCACACGCTTAGATTTTCGGACAACAGAACGTCTGCTTTTTGTTGGACGATTGTCTCATGTCGAAAGTGAAGAGCTTACTAACAATACAAAAGTTCTCGTACGACCGAATTCAACGTCAGAAGTGACGTAATGTGTTGAATAGCTTTGTATTTATTTTCTCATTTCTGGGTGTAGTCTTTCTCTTACGATTTTTTTCGTACAAAAAACGTACTAATGAAACGAAAATCGGACATCCGACAAAAATTTTATAGTCTGCACATCCAGCTTTTGTCGTCCGAAAAATCAAAATTGGATGTCGCAAGCACCTGACTAACGATCCAAAAATTGGAAAATGAGTCGCCTGTAGGAAAATTCCCATTCAAAATTTGCATTGTGTGTATGGGGCTTTAACCACTTGCCGACCGCCGATCGGCAATTGACGGCGGCAAAGTGGCTCTGTAACGCGGATCGCCGTCATTTGACGGCGGCCGCGTGATCGCGCCTAGTGAGCGTGCGCGCCCCGCCGGAAGCGTGCCCGCGCGCTCACTGTGTTCGGGGAGGGCCAGGGAGCGGGTGCGGCGGCTTCGATTGCCGCCGGCTACCCGCGATGGCCCCCCCCCGGAGTGAAAGAACGGAGGTCCGTGTATGTAAACACGGACCTCCGTTCTGTGAAGGGGGAAGGGCTGTGATCACAGCCTTCCTGTATACGAAGGCTGTGACCACTTCCCTTCCCCAGCTAGGGCAGTCCCCATACAGTTAGAACACGCCCAGGGAACATACTTAACCCTTAGAGCGCCCCCTGCAGGTTAACCCCTTCACTGCCAATGGCATTTACACAGTAATCAGTGCATTTTTATAGCACTGATCGCTGTATAAATACCAATGGTCCCAAAAAAGTGTCAAAATGGTCCGACATGTCCGCTGAAATATCGCAGTACCGCTAAAAATCGCAGATCGCCGCCATTACTAGTAAAAAATAAAAAAAAAAATAAAACCCCCAAAAATGAATTCTCATCATCCGTAAACGCGACCACTTTTGCGCAAACCAATCAATAAACGCCGATTGCGATTTTTTTCATCACAAATATGAGGAAGAATATAAATCGGCCAAAAACGGTGAAAAAAATGTTTTTTTATATTTTTTTTTTAGGATTTGTATTTTAGCAAAAAGTAAGAAATTTGGGTTTTTTTTGCAAAATTTTCGCTCTTCTTTTGTTTATAGCGGCGATCAGAAATGACGCAGAGGTGATCAAATACCACCAAAAGAAAGCTCTATTTGTGGGAATAAAAGGACACAAATTCCGTTTGGGTACAACGTCGCACGACCGCGCAATTGTCAGTTAAAGCGACGCAGCGCTGAAACGCAAAAAGGGCTCCGGTCCTAAAGCTGGAAATCCTTCCGGGGCTGAAGTGGTTAAAAGAGAATAAAATGTTCTCCAGACAGGAAAATCTCTCTATAGAGAACAATGGAAAGATGATAGAAGAGTTTCTAGGATTACTGATGGTGAGTGTGTACTTACAGTCCCCGAGCGGTGTTCTCTCTGTCCCTCTAGGTACGAAAATGAAAATCACAAACTCATTATTTACCTGATTTATTTATACAGACGGGGAGGAATCCTGTCCAATCCAGTGTGATGGTTTATAAATAAACTCGCTGAAAACTCTCAGACTTTCTAAACTGATAGAACAGAATTTTACACTGCACATTCCTATGACTTGTTACTTTGTTTCCAGTTATTACAGAATAAAGATCTCCTCCAGACAGGAGAATATCTATATTGTCATAGAGAACAATGGAAAGATGATAATAGAGTTTCTCTGATCATTTTGTGTTTGTACCTGGTGTTTAGATGGTTTATTAGAGTATAATTTTAATTTAGTTTTAATTGGTACTAATCGCTGTTATTGTAAATGTTATTGTGTCATTGTGTCTTGTTTTGTTTGTTATTGCGATCTTGTGTTGTCTTCATTGAATGTAACTGTGTCCTAATAATTTCCCCTTGGGATTAAGAAAGCATTCTGAATTATTCTGAAGTACATGAAGGTGAGTGTGTACTTACAGATCCTGAGTGGTGTTCTCTCTGTCTCTCTAGATAGGAAAATGAAAATCATAAACTCAGTATTTACCTGATCTTATACTACATGTGTGTGTGGAGGCGGGATTCAGTCCAATTGTGGCGTGATGGATTATTTGCACGTTTATTGGGCAATTTCTGTATCAGGACTAGGGACTAGGACTAGGACCAGGACTAGGGATGGTCCCAGTGTTCGGCTAATCCCAAACATTATGGAGCATTCACGGCAAATTTGAGCGGCGTTGAACACCCCATAATACACTGCGAGAGCGCGGGGAAATGACACCCGCTGATTGGCCATAGCATGCACATGACCTGCGTACTTTGGCCAATCACAGTGAGCTCTGCAGAAAGACCCAGGATTAGCCAAAGGCAGGGTGCCTTTGGCCAACCATGGCACAGGGGGCTAGGTCCACACCCCACACTATGACACAGCGGCCATATGTAGTGTGTGAAAGTGACAAACAGAGCAGGTTTAGCTAGGCTAGTTAGTGGCGTGTAGGCAGTGTAGTATATAGATACAGTGTAGAGAATATACAGTCAGCGCAGGCAGTTTAAGAATATATATATATATATATATATATATATATATATATACAGTATAGTATATATAATGTGGGGGATTAGCTCATGGGGATCATCTTACCTGAGGAAAATAGTCAGCGTGCAGGCTACTTTCTTTAAAATCGGTTTTATTTACAAAATAGGTTAGCAGGCTAAAAACAAATAAAAACAGAAAATAAGCTCTTGCCATCCGGTGCTAAACTAAACAGTACAGTTTCCCCACTATATGTTGTGGGGCTGGCCCCGACACCCACAAAGCCAAAATGCAAGCTTTGTCTTTTCAAAGTACAGACAGACACAGAGCTCCCTCAGATCCCTCTCTGAATTCCAGATCAGAGCTCCAGTGAGATCTCTTCCTGATTATTTAAGCCACCTGCTGTTGGACTCCAATGGACCAAAAAGTCTGGAGCTGAACCAGCCCTGCCATGGTGACTGGTAAAACCCAGAACAGTCTCTGTTTAATCCAGTCCAAATGAACACATACGAGGCAACAGGTAGCATCCGTCTACCACTTCGCCTTGTATACCGTCACATATCCTCCCCCTCTGCTCAAGCCCCTGTGGCTGTGCAACTGTCCCAACCATACAGTGGACCCGGAAGAGGGCATCAGCATTGTTATGGAGTCTTCCCGTTTGGTGTTCCACTGTGAACTTAAATGGCTGTAGGGCCTGGAACCACCTAGTCACCCGACTATTTTTCTCCCCGGCTGTCACACATCTATTTCAGGGGGGCATGGTCGGTGACTAGCCTAACCAACCTTTCTAAAAGGTAGTACTTCAGTGCCTCTAAGGCCCACTTGATAGCCAGGCACTCCTTCTCCACAATGGCATAGTTCCTCTCATGCCTGTTAAGCTTCCTGCTTACGTAGACAACCAGGTGCTCCACACTGTCTCTGATCTGGGACAGAACAGCACCTAGTCCCACCTCAGAGGCATCAGTCTGTACAACAAACTCCTTTGTGAAGTCCGGGTCACGAGTACCGGTTGTACACAAAGGGCTTGCTTAAACTTCTGGGATGCCTTCTCAGCTTCGGGATTCCACTTAACCATACCCTCTACCATTCATCAGATCGGTCAGTGGGACGGCAATGGTGGCAAAGTGGGGGATGAAGCATCGGTAATACCCTGTGATCCCCAGGAAGGCACAAACCTGTTTTTATTCACCGGCTGGGGCCATTTTTGAATTGCCTCGATCTTATTGGTCTGGGGCTTGATCAGTCCCTGACCAATAACACCCCCAAGGTATTTTGTCTCCTCCAGGCCTGTGGCACACTTTTTTGGGTTGGCTGTTAAATCTGCTACCCTAACAGAATCTATGACTGCTTGTACTCAGGGCAGATGCAATTCCCAATCTGGACTGTGGTTGACCACATCATCCAAATAAACGGCTGCATAGAGGCGATGTGGCCTCAAGGTTTTGTCCATCATTCTCTGGAAGGATGCAGGGGCCCCATGCAGACCAAACGGCATTCGTTTGTACAGGAAGGACCCCTCAGGGGTAGAAAAGGCTGTTTTTCCTTTGCTGACTCCGTTAGGGGGATCTGCCAGTATCCCTTAGTTAGGTCTAGGGTTGTTATGTACCGGGCACCTCCCAACCTGTATACAAGTTTGTCAACCCACAGCATCGGGTATGCGTCAAACTTAGACACGTTATTCAGTTTCCTGAAATTCTTACAGAACCTGATAGTGCCATCGGGCTTTGTGAACAGCACTATAGGGCTCGACCAGGCGCTGTGGGACTCCTCTATCACATCTAGCTCCAACACGGTTTTTATGTCACGTTGTAGTACATTGGTCAGTCCGGGTAGGGGAGAGAAGAAGTCTCTTTTTTTACTTATAAATTCCTTAACGTAATTTTGTTGCGTCAGTGACAAGGACTCGGTTATGGGGACGTCCAGGGTCATGGATATCCTTTCCTCTTGATGAGTGGGCACTGCCAATAAACTCTCTCTGTCTTTCCACAGTTTTAAGAGATTCACATGTAAATTTTCTCGGGTTTCCTTTTCCCTGGCTGGTAAACTTTGTAGTTCACTTCCCGTACTCTTTCCTTAATCTCAAAGAGACCCTGCCACTTTGCTAGGAATTTACTCTGTCTCCAGGGTTGAAAGTCTGGGTTTTGGCACCCTGATTATAAACCCTTCTCTGTGCTTCCTGGGCTCACTCCATATGCTCTTGCACCAGAAGCAGGACCTGCATCAAGGAGAAATGCTTGATGACGCTCCTATATGGGATGACCTCTCCTTCCCATGTTTCTTTTTCGACATCTAGCAGACTCCTGGGATGTCTACCACACAAGAGTTCAAAGGGGGAATACCCCGTAGACGCCTCTCGTATGGCAAACATGAGATAAGGCAGTAACATATCCTAATCCCTCCCATCTTTTTCCACTACCTTTTTCAACATGCTGAGCGTTTTATTAAGCCTCTCCACAAGTCCATTCATTTGGCGGGGGGTAGACCGAGGTAGGGAAATGGGAGATTTTATACAACCTGCACAATCTTTTGGTTTCATAGGGCATAAACAGGGTGCTCTGATCCGTTAAGAACTCTTTAGGGATCCCCACCCGACTAAACACCTGGACCAACTCCCTGGTGATAGTCTTAGTGGAGGTGTTCCGCAAGAGTATGGCTTCCGGATAGCGGGTCGCATAGTCTAATATTACCAGGATGTGCTGGTGTCCCCGGGCAGACTTCACTATGAGTTCCACCACGAGATCCATGTCAATTCTTTTAAAAGGCACTTTACTTATGAGCAGTGGAACAAGTGGACTATGAAAATGGGGTGAGGGTGCAGAGAGTTGACACTCAGGGCAAGATTCACAATACTCTCTGACATCTGCATGCAACCGGGACCAGAAGAATCTCTGGGTTATTCTCTCCCTGGCCTTATCCATAACAAGATGTCCCCCCATTACATGTCCATGGGCTAGATCTAGCACCATCTTGCGAAAGGGTTTGGGAACCACTAGCTGTTCCACTTCGTCCTCCCCACGTTTTACCACCTGATGCAACAAATTATTTCCTGTCCAGACCTGAAGGGACTGGTATTAACTGGGGAGGACCCTACACTGTTTTTTTCATTGATTTTTATCTATATTGCCGGGAGCCATAATTAAATTACAGCCGCGATTGAGTTTAAATTACATTTTTCCTTTAAAATGTAATTTTGCTGCGGTACTGTTCTAAGCATCACAAAGATGCACCCCTTTACAGGCAGACTAAGGGGACCACCAGGCACAATATTTAAATTAATATTTAATTTTTATTATTTCACTTTAAGCATTATTAAAATCACTGCTCCTGAAAAAATGATCGATTTAACCACTTGCCGACCATTTCGCGTAGATATACGGTGGAAAAGTGGCACAATATAGCAGATTGCCGCTTATAAACGCGATCGGCGCAGGTGCAATAGTGCCCGCTACGCGCTCCCTGAGTGGGGCCGTGAGTCGGGCGGACTAGATCGCCTGAGAACGTTCTGACAGGCAGCGTGACAGAGATCTACTTATCCCTGTCATCGGTTTCAGTTAGATCTGTCATGCCCCTGCCAGTCCAGTCTCCATACAGTTAGAACACACATAGGGAATACATTTGACCCTTTCATTGCCCCTACAGGTTAACCCTTCCCCTGCCAATGACATTTACACAGTAATCAGTGTTTTGTTTTTTTTGCTCTGATTGCTGTATAAATGTCAAAAAAGTGTCAAAAATGTCCAATCTGTCTGCTGCAATGTTGCATTCCTGATATAAATTGCAGATCGCTGCCATTACTAGTAAAAAAAAAAAATTTGTGAAAATGCCATAAATTAATACTTATCATTTGTAAATGCAGCAACTTTTGTGCAAATCAATCAAGATATGCCTATTGCAATTTTTTTTTTTTACCAAAAATATGTAGAATACATTTTGACCTAAGCTGATGAATACTTTTTTTTTTTATTTATTTATTTTTTTTTGTATATGTATTATAGCAAAAAGTAAAATATTGGGTTTTTTCAAAATTATCACTGTTTTTTTTTTGTAGTGGTGATCAGAAGTGACACAGAGGTGATCAAATACCACCAAAAGAAAGCTCTATTTGTAGGGAAAAAAGGACACCAATTTCGTTTGGGTACAACGTCGCACGAATGCGTAATTATCAGTCAAAGCGACGCATTGCCGAAACGCAAAAAGTGCTCTGGTCAGGAAGGGGGTAAATTCTTCCGGTGCTGACATAGTTAAAAACTTTTTTTTTTCATTGACACATGTCCCCTAGGGCAGGACCCGGGTCCCCATACACTTTTTATGGCAATAACTTGCATATAAGCCTTTAAAATTAGCACTTTTTATTTTTCAGGGTCGGGTCCCATAGACTTGAA
This sequence comes from Glandirana rugosa, assembly GCA_018402905.1. Lineage (NCBI taxonomy): Eukaryota > Metazoa > Chordata > Amphibia > Anura > Ranidae > Glandirana > Glandirana rugosa. Next base: position 212,539 of record BLSH010266996.1, on the reverse strand, counting down.
CGGCGTTCACATGTTCGCACAAATTTTTTGTCTGTTTGCATGTTCTGGTGCGAACCGAACCGGTGGTGTTCTGCCCATCTCTAATTAGGACAGGAGGAGTTTAAATATAATGCTGTAGGGTAAGCTATCATTGTGTTCTTGTGGAACAAAATTTTTGAAATCTGTTCTTCCCAGTGGCATATATGGGAAGTTATTTTAATAATAGGGATATTTATATGGATTTGACCTAGTGGCCCACATAATATTAGCTGTACGCCTCTTGAATGCATACATACTATTTTGGTCTTAATTTTCCATCAGTTGAAGAATGGGTTCTTCACAGTAAGAGCAGTTAAAGCGGAGTTCTACCCAAAAGTGGAACCTCCGCTGATTTGCTTCCTCCCCCCCCCCTCCGCATTTGGCACCTTTTGAGTGGGGGGGTGAGGGGGGGTGCCTGTTTTTGACAGGTACCCTTCCCCACTTCTAGGAGATAGTGCCGCAGTGCTGTCCCTCAGAAGTTTGGCCCCCCTCCTCCTTCCTCCGCTGCCAGGCTAGTTAGAAAGCGCAGCGCACTTTGCACATGCGCAGCAGGGAACCGGATGTGAAGCCGAAACGCTTCATTGCTGGTTTCCCTTAGTGGAGATGGCAGTGGCAGCACCCGACAGCCGATCCAAAAATTGGCTGGGGTGCTGACATAGTGGGCTCCCTGTACAGGTAAGTGTCTATATATTAACCACTTAAGGACTGGAAGGATTTCCCACCTTAGGACCAGAGCACTTTTTGCGATTCGGCACTGCGTCGTTATAACTGACAATTGCGCGGTCGTGCGACGTTGTACCCAAACTAAATTTTGTGTCCTTTGTTTCCCACAAATAGAGCTTTCTTTTGGTGGTATTTGATCCCCTCTGCGTCACTTCTGATCACCGCTATTAACAAAATACTTTTTGCTAAAATACAAATCCAAAAAAAATATAAAAAAATAAATGTATTCATTCATTTTGGCCAATTTATATTCTTCCTCATATTTTTGGTAAAAAAAAAATCGCAATTGGCGTTTATTGATTGGTTTGCGCAAAAGTTGCCGTGTTTACAAACCACAAGAATTCATTTCTTGCGTTTTTGCATTTTTTTTTTTTACTAGTAATGGCGGTGATCTGTGATTTTTATTGGGACTGAGATATTGGGGTGGACATGTTGGACATTTTTGACACTTTTTTGGGAGCAATGACATTTATACAGCGATCAGAAATTTAAATATCCACTGATTACTGTATAAATGGCATTGGCAGGGAAGGGGTTAACCTGCAGGGGGCAGTGAAGGAGTTAACTGTGTTCCCTAGGCGTGTTCTAACTGTATGGGGGCTGGGCTGCCAGGGGCACCAGAAAACTAACTGATCCCGAGTACAGGGATCAGTAGATCTCTGACATGCCATTTGCGGTTCCCTGTTCTGGCTCTGTCACAGGCAATCGCAGGTCACCAGTGGACATTGGGTCTGCCCGACCCGCGGCCCCGCTCAGGGCACCTTAGCTGAGTGACGACTATAAGCGGCGATTCGTGGGACAGAGCCACACTGTTGCCACTTATAGTCGGGAAGTGGTTAAAAGTCAGCAGCTACAGTATTTGTCTTCCCCAGGCTGTAGCAGTGCCATGTCAAACTGAGCAAGATTTTCCATAAATGCCCATGTTAAATGTTACTGGAACCGTGCCATGTCAAACCGACCAAAATTTTTCATAGGCGCCAATGTTAAATGTTACGGGAGCAGTGCCATGTAAAGCTGAACAAGATTTTCCATAGACGTCATTGTTAAATGGTACTGGAGCCGTGCCATGTCAAGCTAACCAAGTTCTCCCAGGAGCCAATGCAGAGCTGGGAATTACGTGTGGCGCAGCGGCCCCTAAAGGAGGAAGTGAAATTAGATATAGACATAAATCAGGTAAGTGAACAGAAAGAAGTAATTTAATTGCCAATTCATTTTAGGGATGCACAATAGTGATGCATGGTGAGGAGTGAAAAATGTGGGTGGAACTCCGCTTTAAGCCATGAAATGCTTTAGTTCATGAGGCAGCAATGGCAAAATGACGAAAACATAATGGAATGTAAAATGGAACAGGACGATTTTCCTGCAACTAATCATTTTATAAATTAGAATTACTGAGGGCTAAGAGAGCAATATTGATCCAGGTTCCAGACGAAGCCACGTTGGTAGGTGGCGTACCATGTAGGCGTAGCCTGGCGGTGGTATCCTGTACATTTTTTATACACGTGAGAAGCTGACTGCTTTGCCTATGGTTTTTATGCTGTTTTTTATTGAATAAAATGTGAGTACATTTTCAAAGGGGTGGCATGGTCCCATACTACACTATGGGAGAACTTTTTTTTTGCATGTCTTCGGGGGAACTATGGAAGAATACCACCAATGATTCAACCTCATAAGTGATTTCCCAACTAAGAGTCTAATTACTGGGGGTGTGTCCAAGATGGCAACCTGAGCTGCTGCATTTGGTGATCTCTCCTTTTCCTCTGATCTGGCGGCTTACACTAGCTGGAATTGACCGCACAGGTACCTGGATGAAGCAGAGATCTGCAGGAGTACACCGCGGATGGAGAAAAAAGCTCCGGCTCCCACAACACCAGGAGAACACACAGACACCGCCAGACACACGAGTGGAGACACGCTTGGCGTGCAAGGCGCGTGGCTCACACAAGGCCCTAAAGCAGGACAGCATGGAGGCAGCGGAGACTTGCCCGCCGTGGATAGCGGAGGTAATGACGGCTATTGCCACTTGCCAGTCTGCCCTGATGAGTAAGATCGAGGCTGTGCAGCTGGAAGTAGGGCTGCTGCTCCAGGATCTGGACAACCCCCGCTCTAGGGTCACCGAGACCGAGCGAGGAGTCAGCCATGCGGAGGACGCCATTACTGAGTGCATCCGTCAGAACCCTTCATACTAAGGTAAAGGCGCTGGAGTACAGGGCTGAGGATGCTGAGAACAGAAATCAGAGGAATAACCTTCGCATTATAGGCCTGGCAGAGGGAGCAGAGCGGGGTACACCCAATGATGTTTGTGGAGGACTTTATACTTAACCTTCTCCCCTCTGCACACTTCTCCCCTCACTTTGTGGTGTCCTGCCTAAACCTGGGCCCCCAAGGGCCCCACCAAGAGCCCTCATCCTCTGCATGCTCAATTTCCAACACCGGAACAAATTCCTCCGGGCATCCAGGGACCTGGGTGACCTGCGCTTCGAAAACAGCAAGCTTATGATTTTTCCTGATTACTCAGTGGAGAGGCAGAAACCCAGGAAATCGTTCAACCACGTTAAGGCTACAATGAGGGCTCGGCACATTAAATACATCGTCTTGTTCCCCGCAAGATTACAGGTCCAGGATGGGGAGTCCTCCCGTTTCTTCAATTCTCCCGGAGAGGCCTCGGCCTGGCTTGACTCTCTCCCCCGAGAGTCGATCACAGTCACTTTTGATACATACAAAACCACAGTGTTAGCAAGATTATACCTGATCTCTGCTAGCACAAGCAGGTCATTTTTTTGTAGTGGTTCAAGCAGTCCCTGACAGCCAAGTGTCTCTAATGGGGGCAAAAGGGGTAGCTGTCCCAGGCCTTGTTGTGGGGCCAGAAGCAATTGCACCTTGAGCCTGCACCAGTATTGCATTGTATCAGACATTTTTTTTTTTTTACTGGGCACTGCCAGACCAGCAGTGGTTGGGTGCTAGGACCGCCCAGTATCTCGCAACCAGCCACATGGTTAGTCTGA
>BLSH010266996.1:193893-208738 GCA_018402905.1 Glandirana rugosa | reverse complement strand
AACAATGTAAGAACGACTACTTTCCTAGGAGTGTCCAGTCTTTAGAGAGAGAGAGAGAGAGAGAGAGAGACAGACAGACAGACAGACAGACAGACAGACAGACAGACAGACAGACAGACAGATAGATAGATAGATAGATAGATAGATAGATAGATAGATATTGGATGATTGATAGATAGATAGATAGATAGATAGATAGATAGATAGATAGATAGATAGATGGATGATAGATAGATAGATAGATAGATAGATAGATAGATAGATAGATAGATAGATAGATAGATAGATAGATAGATATTCCAATCATCTGCAGCAGCACCGTGTTATAAACACATCAATATATAATAGTTTCTGACCTGTGAGGATCCTTTCATCAGCAAGAATGTAACAAAGAATAAATGTTTATGTTTCACATAACATTATGTAATGTCCTATAACACTGTTACTTTGTATCATTTTTTTTATTATTCGAAACATTGGATTGAATTATGTTCTTTGTAAGAGTATTCAGTCATTAAAACATTCCGGTTTGTCAGAGATTTGCTGAATGAAGACTATTATTTCTTTGTTACATTTTTGTTTGCCAAAGGATCCTCATGGGTCTGGAACCAGTGTTGCCAACCTCCCGCAGCGTTTTTTACTGGCAACACATTTAAAATTTACTGGGGGAGCACATTTTTTACTGGCAACCTGAAAAATAACTGAACTCCTATTAAAAACTAAAAGACAATTGATATTTAAACACAACATGGAAACACTGACAATAACCATATCAAGTAGTTTGCCCGGTTTACACTTAAAAAGTCAGCACAGCATGACAAATTATCAGACCATGATATTTATAAACAGTTGTAAAAATCACTGATTTTTACAAACTGTCAGTAAACTTACTGGCGGTTGGCAACACTGTCTGGAACTGTTGCATATTAATGAATGAATGAGTCTGTAACTCTTGTGCTTGTTGGACAGATAGCGCTAGCGTCAGTTAGCATCAATCCCAGATAGCAGCAGTTTGCCCCCACATAGTCACTATCACATTTTAACACTTTGATTGCCAGTTAACACCATCACAGACACACTATAAACCTCCATTGCTAATATAGTATCTCAACGGATCAATATCTTTGATCAGAACTATACTAGCATCCCCAATAGTATAGCGTCCCCAAAAATGCAGCGTTAGAAGGATTAGCCCCCACACCTGCCAGCACTTGTGTTTAGCCCCTTCTCCCCTAACAAGTGCAGTGTCAGTAGATCACAATCACTTTTGATACATACAAAACTACAGCATTAGCAAGCTCAGGCCTGATCTCTGTTAGCACTAGCAGGTGCTTTTTTTGTAATGGTTCAAGCAGTCCCTGACAGCCAGGTGCTCTTTTACCCATGAGTCGCACTAGGTACCTGTAAACTTTGTGGCCAAAATGTTCAATGAAAGGCACACTAGTGAAGGGGTCTACAGGATTCTGAGTGTGTCAGATGAGAGCAATGGGGAGTCCTCATTGTTAGAATCAGGCTCAAAATATGAACCTGTAGAGAGCATTGTCACCCTGACAGATAGCTCAGACGATGGCGAAGAGGTCCTTGCTATGGTCAGGCGTACCCGACCCCGTACCCAGGTTGCTGAGGTGCTACAATCACATGATGATTCTCATATATAGCAGAGTGTTAGTACTTGTGCCACACTAGCGTTTGGTGAACTGGCGAGCACCAGCTGCCTAGTACATCCTGATCTTTTACACACCAGCACTTCAGTATCACCTGCTGATGTGACCAGTCCCATAAGTGCAGTCCAAGCTGGTGCGGTGGCTAGCACAAGTAACGTTCCACAGCCACCAAGAAGTAGAACACAGGCCCACAGAACCCATAGTGTCCTTCCTTGCCAATCCTGATTGGCAGTCCACAGATACTGAAGCACCCATACTTCCTCCATTCACTGCCCAACCTGGAATTCAGGTGGAAACAGCAAATTTACCTCCCCTTGATTTTCCTGAGCTGTTTTTCACTGAAAATATGTATCGATCAATTCTGGACCAAAGCAATTTATATGGTGAGCAATTTATCACCACCAACCCAAATTTGTTCCTTGCCAGGTCATTTGAATGGAAATGTGTCACTGTTTTTGAATTTAAAATGTTTTGGGGCCTAACGCTCAACATAGCAATTACTAAAAAGAATGAGTCACGGTCATATTGTTCCACAGACCCAATTCATCATATGCCCGTGTTCTCTGCTGCTATGTCCAGGGGTATATATGAAATTATAATGTGATTTATGCACTTCAATGATAATGCACTCTCTCGTCCTCAGGATGACCCTGGATATAATCAGCTCCACAAAATTTGGACCCTGGTAAGGCACTTTAACGAGAAATTTGCAGACTTGTATACCAACAAAAAGTCTCCGTAAATGAGGCCCTCATTCATTTTTTCTGGCCGCCCTGCATTCAAACAGTTTCTCCCCAGTACAGTAAGCGTGCCATATCTGGGGTGAAAATGTGTAAGCTCTGTGAGAGGGCAACAGGCTATACATGTAATTTTCAGGTTTACGAGGAAAAATATAGTCACGTGGTGCCCCCCGGATGTCCAGACTACATGGGGAGCAGTGGCAAGATAGTTTGGGTCTTGGTGTCTCACTTGTTCTGTAAAGGGTACCTGTTGCATGTGGACAATTTTTATGCAAGCGTGACACTTTTTAGACACCTTTTTTTGATCTTTCAATTGGCTCACGTGGCATGGTGCAACCTAATCGCCAGGGCTTCCCCCCAACGGCTTGTAAATACTTGATTTAGAAAGGGGGAGCAAGCCTGCTTGAGAAATGGTGAAGTACTTGCAGTGAAGTGGAGTGAAGTTTGTCCTGTCTTCTATTCATGCAGATACGGCAGTCTAAATTACAGTTCTTGAGAAGCCCCTCTGTGTCCATGACTACAACCTTAACATGGGAGGGGTGGACTTCAATGACCAGATGATGAAGCCACACTTAGTTTCCCATAAAGCCAGACGCTGGTACAAGAAAGTGTCAGTATATTAATTTCAACTGGCTCTGTTCAATGCCTTTGTACTATACAGAGGGTCAGGAAGAAGTGGATCCTTCCTAAAATTTCAGGAAGAGATCATCACGGCCCTTTTGTATCCAGAAGATGCTGTGGGCGGCCCAAACTTTCAATCCAGAAGCAGAGAGCCAGCTGCATGAGGGGCATTTTCTGGATGCCATTCCTGGTACCCTGACCCAAAGATCACCCCAAAAAAGATGTCTGTAGCAGACACAAAATAAGAAGAAACACCCACTTTTTCTGTTAGGGTTGAGATAGGAAAGTTATGGCGCTTACTCATAAACCCATAAGCCCATCCACCAGACGAAGGGAGACTATAGGGTGTCCGCATAAAGATATAATCTTCTGAATATTGGAGTGCTCCACCAACACATATGTAGGTTTGTTTTTGTGAGAATCTTTGCATAAATTGAATCTGGAGGAAAAATTGGAGCATCTGTGTAAATGGAGCCATCCAGTCTGGTCTAGTGGAGGAGAAGGTGGTCCATTGTAGTATTTGATGACACAAACACGAATTTATTATTCATCTGGTGAGTGTATAGCGTGCCTACACGTGTGTTGGTGGAGCACTCCAATATACAGAAGATTATATCTTTATGCAGACACCCTATAGTCTCCCTTCACTTGGTGGATGGGCATACCTACCTCCTTTTAGTAGGATTGAAGACACTTATTTCCTCCTTTTTGAAGGCTCAACCATTGGACATTGTTGTTGATCCCCGTCACTTCTATCTATACACAAAACTAATCTGGATTGGATTTGTTTGTAATACTTGTTTGCATTATCGGACTTTTATATAGTAATTTGTTATTGCACTTTATTATGCACTGCACTTGTGATATTTATGAGTAAGCACCATAACTTTCCTATCTCAAACCTAACTAAATTGATGGGGAATTATTCCCATTCATGAAAGTAGGCAGCATAACTCTCTTGTTTTGCACATACTTTTAGTGGCGCCATCCTGGTATAATTACATCTGACCCACTTTTTCTGTCCCTCCTGTCCTGGCCAACCTGGTCTCTGCCTCAAGGACTGCTTCGGTTGCTACCACACACTAGTGGCATATTAGTATAGGGTACAGCACAACACAGTCTAGGGCACACGTTCACACAGGGTCTCAAAAGATAGTCAGGAAACCCTGAGAGACCCTAGCCTGGAAAGTTTACAGTTTATAAGTTAGAAAAAAGCTAAAGAAAAAAAAAGTAAAAAACAAAATTAAAAAAAAAATCACAAAAATATTTGCCATTTATTGAGTTAATGTTCTGTTCTTACTGTGTTTTATTGTTAACCTTTGTTTGCTTTGCAGGAATGCCATTCAGCTGCAACACTGACATATTTATTCAGACAGCAACAGGGTGTGCTTTAAAAATACATACATCAGTAATTGCAGTGCTGCTGGAGGAGATTTCTCATCCGCGGTTGAAAAAAAGATGTATATGCCCAAGCATGAGGGGCCTGGGGTGGTTTCACCTATGCTTCTACATATACTTTTTTTCACTTTTTAGGCAGAGATTTCTTTATTCCCATCGATTGATGAGAACAAAATCTTTTTCTCATTCAGCCCACAGTTACATCCCACAGCCCAAGTGATATGAGGAAATACACCCTTTGAAAACCTGAAGGTGGTCATTGGATTTTGGGGGCTTATAAGTGGCTAGGCTTCCAAAAAGTCTCTCACATGTGGTATCAGGGAAGGGCTGGGCTGGGGGGCAGGGTGGCAATTGCCCCCCAGGCCACCCTAACTTACATTCAAAATGGCCAACGGCCGCTGCCCGCTCACACTTTTTTCTTCTTGTGGAGGAAGGAAGTAGGGGCCAGGGGTGCAACCACCAACTAACTGCAGGCAAAGGGGTGGCGCCCAGGGCCGGCCCTACCATGGATCCCGCTGGGCCCATTGGGCTGCCTCGGGGGGAGTGCCGCCGGATTACACAGAGCGGGGGTCTCCGGCTTACAAAGTCCTACCTCCTGGACCAGCTTCTATAATAGACAGCACACTGGTGATGTCTATCATAGGAGCCGGTCCAGGAGGCGGGACTTCATATGACAGCGGCCACGCTAGGTAAGCAGGAGATCCCCGCTCTGTGTTCTCCAGCAGCTCTCCTCCTGTTAATCCTCCTTTGTTGCTATTAACATTAAATGATGTTACCACATTGTATCAAATTTGTCTTGCTTCATAACATCAATATCCGTTCTAAAACCAGGTGGGCATGGATAGTGAGCTGATTCGGTGGTTCAATGGGCCACTTGACTGGACTTGCCCCCCAGGCCTAAGGCTGCCAGCCATCCCCTGTGTGGTATCCCCATACTCAGGATAAGTTGCAGAATGTATTTTGGGGTGTTATTCCACATATACCCATGGCACGTGTGAGCAATATAACATTTAACTGACAGTTTTGTGTAAAAAAAAATTGTAATTTCTCCAGAAACTTGTGGTAAAAAATTAACTCTTCCATAAACTCAATATGCCTCTCAGCAAATAGCTTGGGGTGTTTACTTTCCAAAATGTCATGCTTACCCTTCGTCTGTTCCCCGGGGAGTTTTTGCCGGTTCCACTCCTTTAGCTCCCAGTATAGACCCTTCTCGCCACCACCCCCTGGGAAATCAGCTTTTGGGACCCTGGCTTAGCCGACTTGTAAGTACTGTATGGGGTTTCCCTACAAAGGCCCCCTACTATTTGGTATCCGCTATTGTGATATACAATTTTAATTGACATTTGATTTTTTAGATACATTGCATATACATCTACTCCTGAGGAAGCGAGCAGTGGCTCACGAAACATGTGAAGTTTTAAGATGCCTGTATATTATTCCATATCAATTACTGTAACATATGTAAATGTTTTTAAGCATTTCTGTATCATGTTTTTACCAAATCGGTTTGGCACCTATATCCATATATTTTATATATGATGAATGTCCTATATATTTAATAAATCTATAAATATGTCTACTCTATATATATATATATTCATTGGCCTTTTTTTGCTCACCTCATTTAAAGTCCCATGGGCTAAATTTTGTTTTGACTTTCCAAAAAGTGGTCATTTGAGGGAGGGGGGTGTTCTGCCCTGGCATTTTAGCACCTCAAGAAATGTGATAGGCAGCCAGAAAGTAAAAGCTGTGTAAATTCCATTATATATACCATTCCATAATTTGTAGAGGCTATAACTTTCACACAACCCAATTAATATACACCTATTGGTATTTTTTTTACCAAAGACATGGAGCAGAATACAATTTGGCCTACATTTATGACAATATCCGTGTACTTTTGGAGGTTTTTTGGGGGGGGGGTTCAAATTTTTCATTTATATCACAAAAAATAAAAAAACACAGTGGTGATCAAAAGAAAAGAGAAAAACAATAATATAAATTTTGTTTTGGTACAGCGTTGCTTGACTGCGCAATTACCAGTTAACCAGTTGTCAACCACCCGCCGTGGATTGACAGCGGCAACGTGGCTCGATATCGCAAACCTGATGGCGGTTGCGAGACTGCGTGTCATGAGGCGCGGATAGTGAGCGCATGCACGCCGCTGAAGGCACACTTGCACACTCACTGTGTATCGGGCAGCCAGGGAGCAGGTAAGGCAGACTTGATGTCCGCCGGCTAACCGCGATCGCTTCCCCGCAGTGACAGAACGGGATCTGTGTATGTAAACACATAGATCTCCCTTCTGACAGGGGAGAAGGAGAGTGATCTTCTGTTCACTGTATATGGGAGCAACGATCACTCTCCTCCCCCAGTCAGCCCAGCCCCCACACAGTTAGTAACACATCCCAGGGAACACATTAACCCTTTGATCGCCCCCAAGTGTTAACCCCTTCCCTGCCAGTGACATTTACACAGTAATCAGTGCATTTTCATAGCACTGATCGCTGTATAAATGCCAATGGTCCCAAAAAAGTGTCAAAATGGTCCGACATATCCGCCACAATGTCGCAGTCCCGCTAAAAATCGCAGATCACCACCATTACTAGTAAAAATAAATAAAAACCCCATAAATTAATTCTCATTGTTTGTAAATGCGGCAACTCTTGTGCAAAACAATCAATATACGCCAATTGCGATTTTTTTTTTGTTACCAAAAATATGAGGCAGTATATATATATATATATATATATATATATCGGCCAAAACTGATGAATAAATTCGGTTTTTTATATATATATATATATATATATATATATATATATATATATATATATTTTATATATATATTTTAGCAAACAGTAAGAAATTATTTTTTTTTTTTTGCAAAATTGTCGCTCTTTGTTTGTTTATAGCGGTGATCAGAAATAAAGCAGAGGTGATCAAATACCACCAAAAGAAAGCTCTATTTGTAGGAAAAAAAGGACGCAAATTTTGTTTGGGTACAACGTCGCACGACTGTGCAATTCTCAGTTAAAGCGACGCAGTGCCGAATCGCAAAAAGTGCTCTGGTCCTAAAGGGGGAAATCCTTCTGGGGCTGAAGTGGTTAAAGTAGCGCGCTGGCAAATAGCAAAAAAAGGGCCGTGGAAAGGGGTAAAAGCTTCCGGAGGTCCAGTGGTTAGAGTCTGATATTAGGTGATCCTTGTCTCTTGGGGGCCTTCCTGTGTAATAAATAATTCTTCAGGTAAAGAAATAAAATATTTTATATAAATAGGAAAAAATAAGTGAAACACATTTTGTAATGTATAAATGTTAAGGGGAAAAATTGCCCCCACACCCTTTAATTAAAAGCTCAGGACACATGCCAGCAGGATGTACGGGTCTTTATTGGCAGACAGATGGCATGTACATTGTTTTCTCATGGGTCATGCACGGGTATGTGCCAATGTCCAGCTGGCATTAGATGCAGATTATTCAGCATTAGAATAGTATTCCGAGTATCTTGGTGGGCAATGGTCTTGGTGGACACAGGGGCCCCTATTTCTGTGTTTGAAGATGTATGGTTTCACACAGATGCAGCCTTGTTCACATATCGATGGGCAAACCATGATTTCAGTTCCAAGGTCTTCACAATTAGGCTCACAGCGAGTTTTACAATCACTCCATTTCTGGTGAGCATCATTACACATTTCTCCTGCAGAGAAGAGATACAAGAAAAGACAGCACTTGTTAAAAGAGCGATCAAATAAAAAAAAAAAAATAATGGGAAAGCATTTTGAATAAAATTCACAAACCTATATATAAAAGCCTCCACACCTTAACCGGTACTTAGAGGTTGTCATTTCTGGCCTCCTTCTGAAAATGCTACCTGCCTGGCACCATAAAAGTATTTTTTTTTTTCTTAATTCTGGAAAGAATGGGGAAGGGTTAGAACCAAGGTTGCCAACTGCCAGTAAATTTACTGACAGTTTGTAAAAATCAGTGATTTTTACAACTGTCTATAAATATCAGGGTCTGATGTCATGCTGTGCTGATTTTTTAAGTGTAAACCGGGCAAATTACTTGATATGGGTATTGTCAGTGTTCCCATGTTGTGCTTAAATATCAATTGTCTTAGTTTTTCAAAGGAGTTCTGTTATTTTTCAAGGTGCCAGTAAAAAATGTGTTCTGCCAGTAAATTTTGCATGTTTTGCCAGTAAAAAATGCTGCGGGAGGTTGGCAACACTGGTTAGAACCCCTCTGGGGCTGTTACCGCTATCTCAGGCTATGGTAAGGTTACCACACACCAGTGTTTGTCAACTTATTAGCTAAAGGGGGCCTCAAAGGTGGACCCTGACACCACCAAAGAGCCGCACATAATGTTTAGTATATGTAATGATGGAGGGAGTGTCATAGACTGCAGACCTAATAGAGGAAATGAGGGTCAGAGAGTGTGGACAGGATACATAGTTGGCTGGCGACAGTGGCGGCCCCATAATGCAGGGCCCGCCCCTCTAATCTAAGCGTCCGGCCCCCCCTAATCTACATGCGGGGCACCGGATGCATGGGTTCCAATGGGGTTTATATATTTTTTTTTTAGAACCATGTGATTAGAGCCGGAGGCTCTAATAGGCTTCAAAAAAGGGTGGGCTCGGGGTACAGAGCACCGTGCCCCAAGCACACTCAGTTGTGTGACAATAGTGAATTAATATTCGCTTTTGTCTGCCTGATTCTCCTCCCAGCCAATCAGGAAGCGGGTCCTGAGACCCGTCACCCGATTGGCCGAGAGGAGAAGTGATCCTATTGGCCGCCAAGGAGGAGGAGGGAGGAGATGCAGGGGAAGCCACCGTGAAGCACCAGAGGAGGGATGATGAGGGAGGAGATGCCACACACTGCCCGCGACCTAGATAGTGTAAATGCGGGGTTGGTGACCGACTGACTGACGGGGGGGTACCTGAGATCCGGCCAAGCGGGGTGGCGGCGGACCCAAAATAATATACCACTAGCCACTGGCTGGGGAGGTGCTGCAGAAGACAGTACGAAGTTGGGAACATGTTACATGAGGCTAGTAAGGATCAGTGCTATTACCCTAATCAATGTTCCCAGTCAGTGCTGGGACAAGGTCATTAAATGGGCCCCCCCCCTCCACCAGGTGAGTCCCCGGTAGAGTCCTCCTTTACATCAGGAGTCCCCAATAGAGTCCCCTTTACATCAGGTGTCCCCAATAGAGTCTTTCTTTACATCAGGTGTCCCCAGTAGAGTCCCCCTTTACATCAGGTATCCCAAATAGAGTTCCACTTTATATAAGGTGTTCTAATCAGGGTGTCCCCTTACATCAAGTGTCCCTAATAGAGTCCTCCTTTACATCAGGTGTCCCCAGTAGAGTCCCATTTTACATCAGGTGTCCCCAATAGAGTCCCCCTTTACATCAGGTGTCCCCAGTAGAGTCCCCCTTTACATCAGGTGTCCCCAATAGAGTCCCTTTTTACATCAGGTGTCCCCAATAGAATCCCCCTTTACATCAGGTGTCCCCAATAGAATCCCGCTTTGCATCAGGTGTCCCCAATAGAATCCCCCTTTACATCAAGTGTCCCCAATAGAATCCCCCTTTACATCAGGTGTCCCCAATAGAGGCCCATCAAGTGTTCCCAATAGACTCCCTCTTTACATCAGGTGTCTCCATGCTCCTGAATTGTTGCCCTCCCCCCTTCCCCCCTATACTGAGAGATCAGTACTCACAGCATGTCCTTCCTCTCTCCAGTCATGTGACAAGTCACATGACAGGGGAGAGAGGATGACGGACACAGACCACCCTCCTTCCTCAGCAGCCTGACGCTGAGACTGAGGACAGTTCTGTCTCCTGGCTCTTTTCCACCCCATGCAGGCTGGAGGGAGGAGAAAGCCAAATCCTTTCTCCAGCAGCAGTTATCGGCCTCTGCTCCTTCTGACAGGAGTGGCACTGCAGTCACTCATGGCAGTAAGGAGTGGGATGAGTGGCCAACTCAGCAGTACCCCTCCTCAATACAGTGCACAGGGTAGGTGCCCGCTCACCCCCCCCCCACCCCCCAGTCCTGGCCCTGTTCCCACTACAGACTGCTGAGGTCCAAGGGCCACACATCTTATACCAAGGGTCTTCAGGCTGTGCACCAGGGCCATACACTGTCCTTTAGATCTACAATCAACTGTATAGTATGATGGCCTGCATACAAATTGAAAGTTTTGTTTAGGTTTGTCTTTATATCGACTCCAATTTATTTCACTGAAATTAAGAAAGAAAGAAATGGCAAAATTCCACTGAAATATCTGAAATCTGTCAATCCCGCTCTTTAGTCGTATTTGGTGATTGCAGCAGATTCCTATTGTGACTCCACTGCCTGCCAACTTACCGTGCCTTGAATGAGCCTGGCACACTGCAAGCAGAGCTGTGATGAGAGACAAAACAAATTATAATTAGTTCTGAATGATGACAATAAGTACAACCACCTTATTCCACTATTTTTTTGTTGACTATGCAATAAATATCTGTGAAGTTTAGATGTGAGCTACAGGTAGAGCATGAAATACAGCCAGTCCACCTACAAATCATATTTCAAATATAGGGGGCATCCATAGGTGTGCGCACAGACTGTGCCAGGTGTGCCTGGGCACACCCTAATCAACCCGAGCAGCACAGATTCCCCCTACTGCCCTGGCTTCCCCTGCAACGCCGCTGGCTTCCTTCCTCTACTCAGGGCTGGTGCAAGGATTTTTGACACCCTAGGCGAAACCTCATTTTGCCGCCCCCTTTGCGCCACCCCTGACTCCACCCCCTTTGTCCTGCCCAGCCTGATCAGCGCCAATGTATTGCAGCCTGATCAGCGCCAATCAAATGCAGCCTCACCAGCGCCCATCAAATACAGCTTCACCAGCGCCAATCAATACAGCCTTACCCATGCCCATCAAATACAGCTTCACCAGCGCCAATCAATACAGCCTCACCTGTGCCCATCAAATACAGCTTCACCAGCGCCAATCAATACAGCCTCACCTGTGCCCATGAAATACAGCTTCACCAGCGCCAATCAATACAGCCTCACATGTGCCCATCAAACACAGCTTCCCCAGCGCCAATAAATACAGCCTCACCCATGCCCATCAAATACAGCTTCACCAGCACCAATCAATACAGCCTGACCTGTGCCCATGAAATACAGCTTCACCAGCGCCAATCAATACAGCCTCACCTGTGCCCATCATATACAGGCATCCCCTGCAAAACAAATGTCATTTTTGGTGAGATACTCCCAATAGGAAATCAGATCTAAAGGGATGCAGACCCTGCCACTTTCCTCATTAGAGTCCTGCAGGTGCTGCAGCTGGTTGATAATTATGAAACCACTCCCATTAGATTCACTTTCCCACATGGACACGTAGAAACACACAGGAATTTCTTCAGAGCAGAGCACTTTTTGGGATATGGCACTGTGTTGCTTTAAACAAGATAGTGAAAGACAGTGGGTTGGCGCTGCCTGGATGGGCTACAGTTGTAAGTGAAGTGCTAGAAGGTAAAGAAAACGTGAATGTGCTAAATAATATCAGTGAGTGGCACAATGTTGCCCTCTGGTGGTAAATATACACAAAACAAAAGCTGTAACAATGTGGATGTTCATATAAGAGCGGTGTGAGTAAATAAAAGTGAAATGATGCGGCAGGGTGTGAGTGAGCAGGGTCAGTGGTGGCCCGAAGGGACCCCCTCCATTCGTGACACAAAACCCTACTCACCCTTAAGAACGATCGTATCGAAAAGAGGGTAAAATACGGCTTCCAGCCACCGATTTATGATCCAATCCGGCGTGGTGGCGGTGTCCACATGTAAAATACAAATTTCCGTAGTGTAGGGTATCAAACTAGCAAAACAACTAAATATGTGTAGTAACTCACAGTGGAGAAGTCAGAAGACCGGAGCTTCCATGCGTTCCAGGGTTCAGCCGGAAGTACGTCTGACGCTCTAGGCTCCGTCTTACGCGTTTAGTCACCAAGACGTCGTCGGAGGCGGCCTAGAGCGTCAGACGTACTTCCGGCTGAACCCTTGAACGCATGGAAGCTCCGGTCTTCTGACTTTTCCACTGTGAGTTACTACACATATTTAGTTGTTTTGCTAGTTTGATACCCTACACTACGGAAATTTGTATTTTACATGTGGACACCGCCACCACGCCGGATTGGATCATACATCGGTGGCTGGAAGCCGTATTTTACCCTCTTTTCGATACGATCGTTCTTAAGGGTGAGTAGGGTTTTGTGTCACGAATGGAGGGGGTCCCTTCGGGCCACCACTGACGCTGCTCACTCACACCCTGCCGCATCATTTCACTTTTATTTACTCACACCGCTCTTATATGAACATCCACATTGTTACAGCTTTTGTTTTGTGTATATTTACCACCAGAGGGCAACATTGTGCCACTCACTGATATTATTTAGCACATTCACGTTTTCTTTACCTTCTAGCACTTCACTTACAACTGTAGCCCATCCAGGCAGCGCCAACCCACTGTCTTTCACTATCTTGTTCACTGTAACTAGTCTTTTCGCTGGTTTGAGTGGGGGCAGCAACCTGCACTACCTATCACTATCCAGCAGCGCCACACCACCTTCCCTTCACTTTCTTACTGTGTTGCTTTAACTAACAATTGCGCGGCTGTGCGGCGTTGTACCCAAACAAAATTGACATCCTTTTTTTCCCACAATTAGAGCTTTCTTTTGGTGGTATTTGATCACCTCTGCGTTTTTTATTTTTTGCGCGGTAATTGAAAATTATCTTTCCTTTTCAATCTGCAGCTGGCGGCGTTAACCATATTGCATTTTCAGAAAATTACAGAAAGCTTTATTTGTGGGGAAAAAAAGGGCGTCAATTTTGTTTGGGTACAACGTTGCACGACCGCGCAATTGTCAGTTAAAGCAACGCACTGCTGTATCGCAAAAAGTGCTCTGGTCAGGAAGGGGGGTAAATCCTTCCGGGGCTGAAGTGGTTAGTGCAAAAAAACACAAATTGGTGAATTTCGCCTCCTGCTGTTAAAGGGAAAGTATGATATATACAGATAATATAGCAGTGCTTCATTTAAAGCTGAACTTTGGGGTAAGCAGATAAATACACATATGATATACATATAGGAAATATGTGTATCCTGCCAAAGGATTTGTATTTCTGTCCATCCAGTCCTGAGATTTGCACAGCTCTGCCACATAGCAAAGCCCTGTCTGGCATGGCAGGAGGCATGATTGTTCTCTACTGCAGTTTAGTAACACTTACAGGTCTTGCACCTCTTCCAGCCTTTGATTGGAGAAGCTGCAGGTTGATGACCTCATTTCTTAAAGACACTTCTCCCTGCTTATTTCTCGGTCACTCTGCTTTCTTCTCCTATCATCATGTTCCTTACACTGCAGCACAAGTTTACAGGCTCCTCTGTGCTGCTTCTTCCCCTGTTACTTTGAGCTCTGCTACAGAATGATTGCAGTAGGCGAATACCAAGTCACGTTTGTTTATTTACATGGCTTGCATTTAAAAATACCAGCAGACCTGCATTGTAACTGAGGACACCAGGAGCAAGGTAAATGGTCAAAAGAGCATTTAACCGTTGCAGTGGGGGGGGGGGGGGTCTACTCAGGGCTGTCTTTAACACAAGGCAAAAGGGGCAGCTGCCCCGGGCCCGGTCATTGTTGTGGGGCCCAAAGCAGTTGCCCCTTGAGCCCATGCTGTCAGGCAGCAAATAGTTGATAAGTGGATTTAGCTATTACTCAGGAGATGAGGGAGGAATTGAATGGTGGGGGGTGCTGGTGGTTGGTTGGGTGTTATGTCTGCAGCCTGTGCGGTGATTAGCCAGCTTGGTAAGGTAATCCTTGTCCAGGGAGAGGACCTATCAGTCCTGGGCACAGTCACTCTGACCTCTCTCCCTCACCATGTCCGACAAACCGTAGACCAGCTTTTCTCAACCTTTTCAACACCGAGGAACCCTTGAAATAATTCTCCGGTCTCGGGGAACCCCTGCTAAAAATCTACAACTCATGATACATTAGTGTGATGATCAATGGGAAGAATTCTCCTTACACTTGTGGTCATTGGGAAGAATTCCCCCCTTACAGATAGCTAAAAAGATCAATGATGTCATTGGGAATTTATCTGAGAGGTGAAATTGACCATTGCTCATGGAACCCCTAGCAAACCTCTGGAGGAACCCTAGGGCTCCAAGGAACCCTGGTTGAGAAACCCTGCCATAGACCGTCGGCCTGCTGAAGAACTTCTTCTCCAGAAGGTTCAGCAGGGTGTGCCTTGTGTTCATCTGACATCCTCTGGCATTTTCAAGGTGAAATCATTGAGGGAGAGGGGGTCCTGTGTAATTATGGGAGTAGTATGGGGAAGGGGTCCTGTGTAATGATGGGGGTAGTATGGGGGAGGTGTCCTG
>BLSH010266996.1:163797-178433 GCA_018402905.1 Glandirana rugosa | reverse complement strand
TGTATGGACATTATGTGTCAGCAAACCCCCCACCAAAAAAAAAAAAAAAATTTCAAGAACTATAGTGGGTCTATAGAGGGCTATAAGATCATAGCATCGGGGCCCCGCACTAGAGATGCCACTGGCTGTGAGATTGCCACTGTGTGGTGTTTGCTTACCCGACACCTACCCATGTTCTTTGCTTGAAGGAGATGGGGAAGATAAAAAAAACACTGCACAGTGGTGATCTGGCAGTCCCAATAAAGGAGAACTGCAGTGGCAGGAGATGGAGCTGGGGAGGGGTGGGGGAGCACAACCTGTCCCTCCTCCCTGCTCTCTCCTCCTCTCCAGATCCGGCTTGTCTCCTCCAGCACTAAGCTGACAAGAATAGTGAAGCTGCCGTCACTACTCCTGTTAGCTTGTAGGTAGGAATTCTCCATGCAGTGCCCCCCTTCCTCACACCACACATGATACCACCACGCCCGGGGCAACCGCCCCTCCTGCCACTCCTTGTCCCAGACCTGTTGTTTACACTTGAGTCTGTAGCGGGGAAAAAAATAAGTGGTTGAGCAGTGGTTTTACTGCCACTCCTCTTTCCCTGGCTGCCCACCTTAAACTTACGTGCCAGCCGGGCTGGGTGCCCCACGTGTGATGGAAAAATTTTTACCCCATGTCGCATAGGCAGGTAGTACCGCCACCAAATGTGATCCATTCAAGCGAATGGGGTCACGCAGCAACCACACATAAGCATACAGTTGTGCCATGGTGCTGCAGGTTTTCAAGGGTTAAAACGGGCATCCAAGGTGTTACATTTTGCTTCCCAGCCACTTGTCAACTGCCCTAAGAAAAAGCGACCCACCGTAAATGTAACCAAGTTCTTTAAGTATATGTCAGGGATCTGCAATTAGTGGACCTCCAGCTGTTGCAGAACTACAAATCCCATGAGGCATAGCAAGACTCTGACAGCCATAAGCATAACACCCAGAGGCAAAGGCATGATGGGACTTGTAGTTTTGCAACAGCTGGAGGTCTGCTAATGGCATATCCCTGGTATATGTAAAGCCAAAACTGCTAACATAGCAGTTTAGTAAGTAACTTACCTGTGTGTATTCTGTGACCCTGGACAATCAGAGCGTTCAGCACTACAGATTTAAATAAATATAAAATAAAGTTACATAATAAAATACATGCTGGAATCAGAGTATCATAAAACAAGTTTTTACATAAAATAAACATAAAAAAAACCAAATACCCAGAATAAGGAGAAAGGTCATGCAAATCCGCAGCATCTTCTTACTGCCTCCTGACCTGAAATGAAGTGAAGAAGAAAACAATAATAAATTGAGATCAGCAAAATTTCCCAAATGCAGTGAAGTCAAAGGAGATGGAAAAATTAAAGTGTTTTTTTTTGAGGGGATAATGAGCCTTCAATGGCTCCTGAGGGTTACATAAGTGTCCTGATCTTTCCCCCCCCCCAAAAAAACAGGCCCTCTTTAGCCTCATTTTTCTTTTGAAAAGGAAAACAAGCACCCTGCTCTACCGCTCTGGCTCAGGTGCCTCCACACTCCTACAATCACTCTTGCAACCTTACTATTGCAGTATATCATTTTTTTTTCTTTAAAGTTTGTGAAAATAATGTAAAAATTAAGAATACGGCCATACGAAACGCGTTTTGGCTAAACCTGACTAAACTATCTTACTATTATATCAATATTTTTGCTTCCAAAAACAAACAAAACAGTGAAAATACTGTAAAACTGTAACTAAAAATAAAAATGTGCCCAAAAATCAATGGCAAAATAGGGAAAAAAATGGAATAGAAAAACAAAAAAGAAAACAAAAAGCAAATACAAAAGAATTCTAAATTAAATAAACTAAACAACTTGAAATGCATAAATAATAATACATATACATATATACAGTATATATATATATATATAAAAAGGGGTCTTAAAAAAATGTCCACACTTTTTTATACTTAACAGTTTACAAAAGTGCAGAAACTTTTTGAAGAACCCTTGTATATATATTCATTCATTGTTATTTTACAGGGTTTATATAGCGCCAACAGTTTGCACAGTGCTTTTGATATAAAAGGAGACAGTACAGTTACCATATAATTCAAAACAAGAGGGATCAGAGGGCCCTGTTCGTGAGAGCTTGCAATCAAAAAAGGAGGGGCAAGTGATACAACAGACAATAACAGTGCGGGATGAGCTGATGGAGAAGGTAAAAGTTCAGTTGTTAGGTGGAAGCAGAATAGGCTTTACTGAAGGGATGAGTTTTCAGGGATTGTCTAAAGCAGGGATATGCAATTAGCAGACCTCCAAAGGTTGCAGAACTACAAATCCCATGAGGCATAGCAAGACTCTGACAGCCACAAACATGACGCCCAGAGGCAGAGGCATGATGGGATTTGTAGTTTTGCAACAGCTGGAGGTCCGCTAATTGCTTATCCCTGGTAAAGGCAGACCGTGTAGACCAGGGATATGCAATTAGCGGACCTCCAGCTGTTGCAGAACTACAAATCCCATGAGGCATAGCAAGACTCTGACAGCCAGAAGCATGACATCCAGAGGCAGAGGCATGATGGGACTTGTAGTTTTGCAACAGCTGGAGGTCCGCTAATTGCATATCCCTGGTGTAGGCGATAGCCAGAAGATTGGGGTAAGGAGTTACAGAGGACAAGAAAGGCTAGGGAGAAGTCCTGGATGTGAGCAATTGCTAGTATAAAAAGCACAAAAACACCAGCTTTTCCAATTTTTATATACAGTAATCTTTTTTGGATTGAACCATTATAGATCCAAATATTTTGATAATGGTAAAATTACTGCACAAAATATGTAGAGAAATGACACCTCTGTGTTTTTTTTTTATTGATTTTCTTAGTTTAAACTCCTTTAAGGAATCCACACGTTGCACTCCAAAGTTAAAAGTAGAACTAAAGGCAATTTTTTTTTGCCATCTGCAATTTTTTATTTCATTTCCTGTTCCATAGCCAAAACAGGAAGTGAGCGGAAAACTCTCCGAAGTGAGGGAATCCCTGGTTGTTACCAAAATTTGTGTCCCGTTGGAAGATTTCCTCTCTATTCCAGTTCTGGTGACAACACAAACTTTGAGATTACAAAGGGGACTTCCTGAATGTTGTGCCACCGTCCGTAAAGTCAGAACAAAAAAGAGGATTGTGGGACACCCCACATGGTTTGGACGTTTTCAATGGGCACACCACGAGATAACACAGACTTGTTTATAAGACTATAAAATGTATTTATACATTAAGAAAAGTACATATACATGAAATATATGTCAAAAAAAGATAAAATACAAAGGCACAGGTCTTTAACATGTCCTGTACGCGAAACCCCGCATGTAGGGTCACATCAGTTAACACGTCAAAGATCTGGACCAAAACACATTCTACACATATGCTAACAATACAACCACAATGTGTTGCTACACACGAAATTGTAGGAGTCAACGCGTTTTGCTATGAGCTTCCTCAGGACTCCAAAAACATGGCTGTCGGTTGCAGGAACAGATGTGACTCCGTGCGGCTCTGGACGGCAATCAGGGGGGCGAGCATAGGGGTTTTGTCAAGACCCAGACTCCAAGGGATTTTCTTTGCTGTGTACTATTGGTACACCATACCGTACTCCCTGGACGGGACCTGGGCCCTCAACTGAGTACTCAATTGTCCTTAAAAACAAGTTGATCCTTGGGACGGGGGAGGAGGTGGGGCCCACAGAGGGCCGAGGAGAGAAAGGGTGCCGGGCGGTCCCACTAAGTGCTGACCATGTAGATATCCCACGAAGGGGGAAGGGGGAGGAGAGGAGCCACACGGTGGGGCGTTCAATCCTGATGGGGCCCAGTTGGTAGCAGCGCACAAGGATAAAACATTTCTCCCTCCCTTTTAGGTGTAAGTGGGTGCGTCCTCCTTAACAGGAGAGTTCTTATTCTGAGGCCTCTCCGGGACAGTCGCACGCCTCCATAAAGACATAGATGAGTGAGTTTGGGGTGGAGGAACTTGTCTGGCCTGCGCCTCCTGACCTCAACCCCACATAACACCTTTGGCATGATTTAGGCCACAAGCCAGGCCTTCTCATCCAACATCAGTGCCTGACCTCACAAATGCTCTTATGAAAGAATGGTCAAACATTCCCATAGACACTCCTAAACCTTGTGGATGGCCTTCCCAGAAGAGTTGAAGCTGTTATAGCTGCAAAGGATGGGCCAACTCAACATTGAACCCTACAGACTAAGACTGGGATGCCATGAAAGTTCATGTGCGTGTAAAGGCTGGCGTCCCAATACTTTTGGTAATATAGTGCATCATAGTATGACTTTTCTTTTTTGTATTAAGATCTTGATCTTTTTTGATTTCCTTATTATCAATAAAACATATTTATTAGCAACTTATACAATGTAAGAATAATTGTAAGCTCTCTGGAGCAGGTCCATCCTAACCCTCTTGTACTGAATTATCCTGTAACTGCACTGTCTCCCTTTGTAATGTAAAGCACAGAACAAACTATTGACGCAATAGAAATCCTGTATAATAATAGTAATAACAAATAATAATAATAAAAAAGCAAGAAAACTCCTTTTCTGCCATAATCGGCTAAAGACAAAGATTTCTAAATTGTGATCAAAGCTGCAACAAACACGATACATTGTATAAATATCACAAAGTTATTCCAAAGCAAAATGTTACTAATCTGATTGCTACAATTGTTTCCACAAACATCCTAAATCATTACTTCCAATGCCCAAAAAAATAAACATTTTGGTTACTTACAATCTTCCCTGTGCCAATGCGATACTCACACCTGTCTGGATGCGGATGGCAGATGGGTCGCATGTGGCCGATAAATTTGTTTTATGGTTTATCACGGAACAGGAAGAACAAGAACAGACTGAGCTTTTGTTTCATTATCGCTAAATAAGGAATTAATAAAATTAGTCATAGGGAAGGGAGGCATTAATTAAATGAAGTAATACTTCCAAGGTAGGAATTCCCTCTGAGTCATATCACAGAGTGTGACCCAGATTTGTTGTCTTTGAAATCATAATTCAGCCATTGTTCCGGCATCAGATTTATTTATTCATGCTATGTTCTCCAAGCTAAGTAATGTGTCAGCATAACACATCCAGGTATTAATAACCTCCTCACCGAGATCATTGTACACCCCTGACAATACCTTAAAGGGTAACTCCACTTTCATGAGAAAAAAATAGCATAAAATAAAAATAATAATATGACATATACAGTATCTCACAAAAGTGAGTACACCCATCACATTTCTGTTAATATTTTATTCTATCATTTCATGTGACAACACTGAAGAAATGACACTTTGCTACAATGTAAAGTAGTGAGTGTACAGCTTGTATAACAGTGTAAATTTGCTGTCCCCTCAAAATAACTCAACACACAGCCATTAATGTCTAAACCGCTGGCAACAAAAGTGAGTACACCCCTAAGTGAAAATGTCCAAATGGGGCCCAAAGTGTCAATATTTTGTGTGGCCACCATTATTTTCCAGCACTGCCTTAACCCTCTTGGGCATGGAGTTCCCCAGAGCTTCACAGGTTGGCACTGGAGTCCTCTTCCACTCCTCCATGATGGCATCACGGAGCTGGTGGATGTTAGAGACCTTGTGCTCCTCCACCTTCCATTTGAGGACGTCCCACAAATGCTCAATAGGTTTAGGTCTGGAGATGCTTGGCCAGTCCATCGCCTTTACCCTCAGCTTCTTTAGCAAGGCAGTGGTTGTCTTGGAGATGTGTTTGGGGTCGTTATCATGTTGGAATACTGCCCTGCGGCCCAGAATCTGAAGGGAGGGGATCATGCTCTGCTTCAGTATGTCACAGTACATGTTGGCATTCATGGTTCCCTCAATGATCTATAGCTCCCCAGTGCCGGCAGCACTCATGAAACCCCACACCATGACACTCCCACCACCATGCTTGCCTGTAAGCAAGACACACTTGCCTTTGTACTCCTCACCTAGGTGCCGCCACACACGCTTGACACCATCTGAACCAAATAAGTCTTTCTTGGTCTCATCGGACCACAGGACATGGTTCCAGTAATCCATGTCCTTAGCCTGCTTGTCTTCAGCAAACTGTTTGAGGGCTTTCTTGTGCATCATCTTTAGAAGAGGCTTCCTCCTGGAACGACAGCCATGCAGACCAATTTGATGCAGTGTGCGGCGTATGGTCTGAGCACTGACAGGCTGACCCCCCACACCGTCAACCTCTGCAGGAATGCTGGCAGCACTTATACATCGATTTGCCAAAGACAACCTCTGGATATGACGCTAAACACTCAACTTCTTTGGTCTGCCTGTTCTGAGTAGAACCTGCCCTGTTAAACAGCTGTATGGTCTTGGCCACCGTGCTGCAGCTCAATTTTACGGTCTTGGCAATCTTCTTATAGCTTAGGCCATCTTTATGTAGAGCAACAATTCTTTTTTTCAGATCCTCAGAGAGTTCTTTGCCATGAGCTGCCATGCTGAACTTCCAGTGACCAGTATGAGAGAGTGAGAGCGATAACACCAAATTTAACACACCTGCTCCCCATTCATACCTGAGACCTTGTAACACTAACGAGTCACATGCCACAGCGGAGGGGAAATGGCTAATTGGGCCCAATTTGGACATTTTCACTTAGGGGTGTACTCACTTTTGTTGTCAGCGGTTTAGACATTAATGGCTGTGTGTTGAGTTTATTTTGAGGGGACAGCAAATTTACACTGTTATACAAGCTGTGCACTCACTATTTTACATTGTAGCAAAGTGTCATTTCTTCAGTGTTGTCACATGAAAAGATATAATAAAATATTTACACAAATTTGATGGGTGTACTCACTTTTGTGAGATACTGTACAACTGCAACACAAGTCATATTGTAATTGAATGTTATTTAAGTGGTGGTAAAGTCTCGTATTTTTCCTATAAAAAAACAAACATGTTATACTTACCTGCTCTGTTGCTGTGGGTTTGCACAGAGCAGCCCGGATTCTCCTCTTCTTGGGTCCGCTTCTGTGCTCTTAGCCCCCCTGCCTGTTGAGTGCCCCTGCAGCAAGCAGCTTGCTATGGGGGCACCCGAGCCGAGTCACAGCTCCCTGTGTCCATTCAGACACGGAGCCCCAACCCCTCTCTCCCTTAATTGGCTAGCTGAATTTAATTTACAGCAATGGGAGCCAATGTCGCCGCTGCTGTGTCTCAGCCAATCAGGAGGGAGAATCTCAGATGGCTGAGACACTTGTGGACAACGCTGGACAGAGAGGGACCTCAGGTAAGTGTTAGGGGGCTGCTGCACACAGAAGGTGTTTTATCTTCATGTATAAATTGCATGAAGATAAAATAACCTTCTGACTTTACAACCACTTTAACCTCTTCGCGCCAGTGCCTCCCGCCCTTTGGTTGCCAGAAGGAGGGGCTTAAGACTACGTGACTGCCATGATTGGCTGTCACGGTGGTCACGTGATCCGAAAACTCCTGACCCTGGTCGGGTGCTGGGAACTGTGCTTGGACAGCACAGGGCACGCACCCTTGGCACAGTTGTATTGACCGCACTTCACACAAATATGTGGCCTCTCTGCACCAAGGACCAGGCACAGAGAGGCCACATATTTGCATTCGGCCAGCACCAAGTGGTTAAAAAATGACTCTTCCTTTTGAGTTTACAGCCACTGTAATTTTCTGTAAAATGCAATATGGCCACCTGGAGGTGGTCTTTACACAGATGGTATGCAGAAAACCCCCGAGAAATGTTGTTTCCTGCTTCTGTGATTGGCTCACCAATTTTCCCAGGAGTCTGCACTAAGATATAAGTCAGATTTTGGGCACCCCCGGCAACAAAAATATAATTTTTGGTGGGATAGTCCTAAAGGGAAAAATCACATCTAAAGGGATGCAGACCCTGCCACTTTCCTCATTAGAACCTTGCAGGTGCAGCAGCTGATTGATAACTATAAAATCACTCCCATTCCCATTCACTTTGCACATGAACACAGAGAAACAAACAGCTATTTCTGCAGAATAACTAAAGGTAGAACTCTGCTACAAAGTGTTTTAAAATCCCTGCAATGTTCATAGGTCACCCAGAAGGGATTTTTTTTTTTTTTGCTTAACAAAAGTGGAGGTACTCTTTAACTTGCTTTTCTATCCAGAAGGACGATACATTATCCAGTGTCACCATCTATTATTATTAGTATGCAGGATTTATATAGCGCCGACAGTTTGCGCAGTGCTTTACAATATTAGGGCAGACAGTACAATCTGACAGATTGGGGTAGGGGATTCCAGAGGATGGGAGAGGCTCGGGAGAAGTCCTGGAGTGGCTCAGCAGGCTACACCCATTACTGGATTTAAGCTATGAGTGTCAGCTCTGGTCAGAGCCGCTGTACTAATTATGCGGGGTTAGTACAGCGACCTCCCCTGCTGAGCTGCTGTGTTCTGACAGGGGGGCATCTGTGGTAGCATAACCAATCTATACTAAGCTTTGTGCAACCATATACAGTGAGGTGCCATCCTATGTTTATATTTATTGGTGTCTGTGTTCTCCTGCCCTGGTGACAATTGCAACCCCGCCATATTTGCTGCCCTGCTGTTTCAGGACCAGAAAGTAAGGAAAACATATAGTAATAAAAAAAAGCCTCACTGTTAAAGCTGAGCCGTTGGTACCAAAACGTTGATTTAAATATATTTGCTTTCTATGCACCAAATGCATCTACAAACCCAGATATTACAGTGTACAAATAGCTTTGACATCATCACTGTGCTGTACATAGCCTGTGCAACAAGCAGAGCTGTAGGAGAGGCTCAGCAGGCTCCACCCACTACAGGCTGCCTGCAGAACATCACAGGAGGGGGCGGAGACAAGACCAGTCACCCTGCACAAGCAGGGCTTTTGCAAGGATTTTGGACCTCATGTTGCCGCCCCCATTGGCCCCATCCCTGACTCCACGCCCTTTGCCCTGCCCATGTGACAGGAGGCGGTGCTATACAGGAAGCATCGGCTCTGCTTCCTCTAGTGCTGGCTCCAGTGCTGCGCTGCGCCTCTAATTACACTACCTGACAGATGGAGCAGCGGCCTGAGACTGAGTTAATTACATGCTGCAGTCTGTAGAGCATGCAGATGTGGAGGGAAACCAGCGACCGGGCACCCCTAGGCAGCAGTGCGCCCTAGGCGGCTGCCTAGTTTTCCTAGTGGTGACAAACTAGGCAGGGGAGAGAAAGCAGAGCTGTGGGAGTGGCTCAGCGGGCTACACCCACTACTGGATGCCTGTAGAAGACTACAGGAGGGGACAGAGACAAGAGCAGTCACCCTGCCAGAGGGGAGAGAGCAGAGCTGCGGGAGTGGCTCAGCAGGCTCCACCCATTACTGGATGCCTGTAGAAAACTACAGGGGGGCGGAGACAAGAGCAGTCATCTTGCAAAAGGGGAGAGAGCAGAGCTGTGGGAGTGGCACAGCAGGCTCCACCCATTACTGGATGCCTGTAGAAAACTACAGGAGGGGTGGAGACAAGAGCAGTCATCTTGCAAAAGGGGAGAGAGCAGAGCTGTGGGAGTGGCACAGCAGGCTCCACCCATTACTGGATGCCTGTAGAAAACTACAGGAGGGGCGGAGACAAGAGCAGTCATCTTGCAAAAGGGGAGAGAGCAGAGCTGCGGGAGTGGCTCAGCAGGCTCCATCCACTGCTGGATGCCTGTAGAAGACTACAGAAGGGGACAGAGACAAGAGCAGTCACCCTGTCCAAGGGGAAAGAGCAGAGCTGCGGGAGTGGCTTAGCAGGCTCCACCCACTACTGGATGCCTGTAGAAAACTACAGGAGGGGCGGAGACAAGAGCAGTCATCTTGCAAAATGGGAGAAAGCAGAGCTGTGGGAGTGGCTCACCAGAGGGGTTGAGACAAGACCAGTCACCCACTCAACAGGAGTAGCTCAGCAGGATCCACCCACTGCAGGCTGCCTGCAGAAAACTACAGGAGGGGACGGAGACAAGACCAGTCACCCTGCCCAAGGGGAGAGAGCAGAGTTGCAGGAGTGGCTCATCAGGCTCCACCCACTACTGGATGCCTGTTAGGAATGCTTTCACCAGTTGGTGGCACTGTAGCCCCCACACCTAGAGGCTGCAGTTCCAGTGTCCACCAGCAGGTGTCTCTTCGCAGTCAGGACCTGATATCATCTCCTGCAATCAAGCATCACCTGAGACTGTTTGCAGGAAGTGTATTTAAACCTGGGAGTGCTGTGCTAGCTTGCCTTGGTATTGTTCCTCGTGCCTCTGTATCCTGAGACCTGTATCTGGAAACCTGCATCGTCCTGCTCCGCAGTTCCCTCTGACTGATCTCCCATGGATGACCCTGGCCTGGCTTGAAGTTTATGGTTTGGACTTTCCTTACTGCTCTAGTTTTTTGGTTGGCTTCACTATTTCTATTTTGGTTGTGCGTTTTAGTTCACTGTCACACCATATAATAAATCCTCTTTTTTTAGTTACGCTTTTGTTTGGTATTTTCTGTGCAGTCCACACATTTCTGGTCACACCAGTTTTCTGACATAATACCAAGGCCATTCCTGACCAGAAGTGGCTGCACAGAAAGAAATCTTGTTTTGGCTGGTTGTGACAATATGTGTTTGGAAGAGGTTATTTATTTTTCTCTGCTGCTGACAGAGGATCGTGACCATTGCTGCCAGGCATTAAAAGAGTGGACCAGTGACCAGCTAATGGAGTGTATGTGTCTTGCTCATTCCCTGGTTGATCAGGGCAGTATGACATTTGGAGAGGTTCAGCCTTTGATTCAGCTGTGTGCAGAGTTTGCTTTATCAAATACGCCTACCGGCAGCGATGATTATAAACTGCCCTTCGATGTCTGTCAGGTGGCGTCGCTTGTCTGGCTCCTGGAAGACAATAGAAGTTATTTTGTTGAACATTACTCTGCGTTTTCACAAAAAGCTCTGTTAGACTGTATCAACGCTGTAAACTCTTTGGTCAGACGAGGAGAGTGTAAATTGACATTTGTTCAGCCTCTACTTCAAGCCTGGTCAGATTTGTCCTCCTCAGTATCTGTTGACATGCATCCATCCATTAGCCACCAGTTTGTTCAGAGGTCAATCTCTCCTTCATCTACAGCAACCACAGTCACAGCCCAATATACTACCAACAAAATATCAGTACCCCACTTCCACCTGCTGCACCTACCCTGCCTTTAACCCACCTACCTCTTCTTCGCTGCTTGCAACCAGTCCACAAAGATCAACCTTAGCGACCGCTCCCTCTTTCTTACCATACTCCAGCCATACTCTCCCATCAGCTGCACCCCCTACTTACAGCCCTGCAGACACATACAGAAATTCAATGGTTAAACCTAAAAAGAAATGGAAGTTTTTTCCAACCCGCACAATTCAGCCAATATCCAACCCTGCTTCCACACCAGCCGATCTGTTCCAGTCTGCTTCCACACCAGCCGATCTGTTCCAGTCTGCTTCCACACCAGCCGATCCGTTCCAGTCTGCCTCCACACCAGCCGATCCGTTCCAATCTGCCTCCACAACAGCCAATCTGTACCTGTCTGATCATGTGCCTGATGACCCGATGCCCTCTGATCCTGTGCCCAATTACCCAATGTCCGCTGATCCTGTGCCCGATGACCCGGTGGCCGCTGATCCTGTGCCTGATGACCCGGTGGCCGCTGATCCTGTGCCTGATGACCGGTGGCCGCTGATCCTGTGCCTGATGACCCGGTGCTCGCTGATCCTGTGCCTGATGACCCGGTGCCCAGCTGATCCTGTGCCAGCTGATCCTGTGCCAGCTGATCCTGTGCCAGCTGATCCTGTGCCTGCTGATCCTGTGCCTGCTGACCCGGTGCCCGCTGATCCTTTGCCTGATGACCCGGTGCCCGATGACCTGGTGTCTGCTGACCTTGTACCCACTGATCCTGTGCCCGATGACCCGGTGCCTGCTGATCCTTTGCCCGATGACCCGATGTCTGCTGATCCTGTGTCCACTGTCCAGCCTGCTGTTTTGATGCCTGCTGTACAGCCTGATGTTCGGGAGCCTGCAGTCCAGCCTGGTGTACCGGCGCCCGCTGTCCAGTCTGATCTGGTTCCTGATTCCCAGCCTGCTGTTCTGGTGCCTGCTTTCCAACCTGCTGATCCTGTGCCCGCTGTTCAGTCTGCTGATCCTGTGCCCGCTGGCCAGCCAGATGTGCCCAAGTTTGTGAATGACCCATGGAACCCCAGCATTGAGGTACCTAACCTGTTACCAGACCCAGGCAGTGGAATTCCTTTAATCTTTCTGGATCCCGGCAGCAGGGCCTCTGATCTAGAACCTGGCATTCCTTGGACTCGTAAGACACTGTCATTTGGGACTCTTGTTGCTATGGTTGGTTGGAGCGTCCGGAGGTCGCTCCTTTGAGGGGGTGTACTGTTAGGAACGCTTTCACCAGTTGGTGGCACTGTAGCCCCCACACCTAGAGGCTGCAGTTCCAGTGTACACCAGCAGGTGTCTCTTCGCAGTCAGGACCTGATATCATCTCCTGCAATCAAGCATCACATGAGACTGTTTGCAGGAAGTGTATTTAAACCTGGGAGTGCTGTGCTAGCTTGCCTTGGTATTGTTCCTCGTGCCTCTGTATCCTGAGACCTGTATCCGGAAACCTGCATCGTCCTGCTCCCCAGTTCCCTCTGACTGATCTCCCGTGGATGACCCTGGCCTGGCTTGAACTTTATGGTTTGGACTTTCCTTACTGCTGTAGTTTTTTGGTTGGCTTCACTATTTCTATTTTGGTTGTGCGTTTTAGTTCACTGTCACACCATATAATAAATCCTCTTATATTAGTTACTCTTTTGTTCGGTATTTTCTGTGCAGTCCACACATTTCTGGTCACACCAGTTTTCTGACAATGCCTGTAGAAAACTACAGGAGGGGACGGAGACAAGAGCAGTCACCTTGCACGAGGAGATAGAGCAGAGCTGTGGGAGTGGCTCAGCATGCTCCACCCACTACTGGATGCCTTTAGAAAACTACAGGAGGGGCGGAGACAAGAGCAGTCACCTTGCACAAGGGGAGAGAGCAGAGCTGTGGGAGTGGCTCAGCATGCTCCGCCCACTACTGGATGCCTTTAGAAAACTACAGGAGGGGCGGAGACAAGAGCAGTCACCTTGCACAAGGGGAGAGAGCAGAGCTGCGGGAGTGGCCCAGCAGCCTCCCCCCACTACTGGATGCCTGTAGAAAACTACAGGAGGGGGCGGAGACAAGAGCAGTCACCTTGCACAAGGAGAGAGAGCAGAGCTGTAGGAGTGGCTCACCAGAGGGGTCGAGACAAGACCAGTTACCCACTCAACAGGAGTAGCTTAGCAGGGTCCACCAACTACAGGCTGCCTGCAGAAAACTACAGGAGGGGTCCGAGACAAGACCAGTCACCATGCAAAAGGGGAGAGAGAGCAGAGCTGTGGGAGGGGCTCAGGTGGATCCACCCACTACAAGCTGCCTGCAGGAAACTACAGCAGAGGGCGGAGACAAGACCAGTCCCCCTGCACAAGTAGAAGGAGCAGCAGTGAGTGGTCTTTATTACAGGAAGTCTCACACTGCATTACTGCACAAATCTGAAAGCAATACACAAAGCACACCATGATTCAAAGAAGAATACACATGATGAATGGATGTAGATGATAAAGGAAGATTTTTATTTGCAAATATTATTCTTAATCATGAAAAACATGAGTAGATCCTATTGATAGAACATCACAACCTGAACAGTACAATGGCAGGGTGACATAACTGTGTTTTTTGGCCCAAACTAACCAACCTTGACTTTGTAGATTGTAATGAATTTTTCTTGGCTAAGCAAATAAGGAAAAAACATTTCACAAATCCCTCTGTTCTGCCAACATATTTGTACAATGATTTCATGCGGGACAAATCACAGGTTAACTTAAAGCTTCTTTTTTTCTAATAAAATAATAAACAGGTCCTACTTACCTGCTCTGTGTAAGTTTTGCACAGAACGGCCCGGATGCTCCTCTTCTCGGGTGCTCCTGGCTCCTACTGTTCAGCGAGTGCCCCATAGAAAGTCGCTTTTTATGGGGGCATCCGTGCAGGCTCTCTCCCGAGCCGCCCTGTCTGCGTCTATTGACACAGACAGAACGGCTCAGCCCCGCCCCCCAGCTCCCGTGTCTAACCGAGGGCGACGACAGTTAGTTTAGTACACTGTGCCCTCGACCCCCCGCCCCGACTCGGCAAGACAGACACAGTTATCTGCGTCTGTCCCGCCGAGCCCTCTCTCGGACGTGCCTACGGGGGTATTTTTCGCTGAAAGATACCCCGTGAGCGACTTGTCATCCTCGGTCCTCGTGGGCTCTTCTCCTCGTAGGCCCGGCAAGACACGTTTTGAATGTGTCTCGTCCATTCATCCTGGACAAATAATAAAATAATCTTTTTTTCTTCGAAATTCAATTGGACACTAAACAGGGCGTACTTTAGTAACATGTTTATACAACCGTCTTGTCTCCCTAAACACTTTACAAAAAAGGAATAAACGAATCGGTTCTTTTTAAGTAATGTTAGATGTTTCAGTTCCAACCAATCAAACCCGGTTTTTTGTGTCAATACAGTGGGACGGTAACATGACAAGTCCAACACTACAAGATAGT
>BLSH010266996.1:120895-144442 GCA_018402905.1 Glandirana rugosa | reverse complement strand
CGCTACCTCCGTCGACGTGGGCAGGTATATATATATATATATATATATATACATATATATATATAAAACCAAATAATCCCATATACAATCCTTCACCCACAGTTGATCCAGCGGAAGGCAAAAAACCCCAGCAAAGCGTAATCCAATTTGCTATAACGGGGGAAAAAATTAATTTCTGATCCCCCGAGAGGCAATCGGATTCACCCTGGATCAACTTTACCTAAAAATGTTAGTACCCAGTTGTATTATTTACATTAAAGCGGAGGTCCGAGGTAAAAAAAAACAAAAATAAAAGTCAGCAGCTACACATACAGTAGCTGCTGACTTTTAATTATAGGACACTTACCTGTCCTGGAGTCCAGCGATGTCTGCACCCACCGCCGATCTTCGGATCGGGGGACGGGTGCAGCTGCCTCCATCGCGGGTGAGGGAACCCGGACGTGTAGCAGTACAGCTTCACGCCGGGCACCTTAGTGCGCATGCGCGAGGCTCTGCCGCGCTCTGCTATTGGCCAGTCGGCCAGAAGCAGAGCGAGCAGGGAGGAGGGAGCCGGGCTGCTGACTGTCTAAAGAGGTGTCCTCTTCCCCCTCCCCCCGAAAGGTGCCAAATGTGACACCTGAGGGGGGAGGACTCCAACCAGCGGAAGTTCCACTTTTGGGTGGAACTCCGCTTTAAGGAAAGAATCCAGGCCTTTTTTAAAGCAATCAACCGTGCTGGCCAAAACCACCTCTGGAGGGAGTCTATTCCACATTTTCATAGCTCTTACTGTGAAGAAACGCTTTTGGGCAGGAATCATGTTGGGCAAGAATTGAGCTTTAATACCATAAATTTGGCTAGATGGGAAGACTTTTTTGAAGAAAACATTTTGAAAAGAAGAATGCATTCATCAATTTTAAAAAATCAATAAACTTGGGTAAGGGCAAGGGCAAGGGTCCATTTATCCAGCAAACTTAACATGGCTTTCTCTTTCAAAATAAGGACGGGAGAATCTTGCCCAACCAGGTTTTGAACCATGTATGCTCTCGTATTTGATACATAAAATGTTATTCCTGGTAATGACAACATCTTTTAAGCTTTTATCTTTGTGATCTGTATCATTTGTGTATAAACTCGTTGATCCTGTGATTGCTCCTTCAGGGCGTCGATAAAAGTCTTTAATCCGATGGTTTCTATCCCGCCTGTGAAATAATTGCACGCAGATGTGGATGGTTCAGCCTTACTATGGGATAAAAATATAAAAATATTTTTGATGATCACACCAGGCTTCCGGTTTTAGATGTACACCATTTCTTTCTGGAACAATGGCAACTATTTTAAATACACAGAATAGATACAAATATCACTTGTTTATGATGTACTGTGCTTTACCAGGTTGAATGTCTCCTAGTTAGAGGTTATATCTACTTTAAAGGGTCTATTAATAAAAAATCCATCCAGCGAATCTGTATGTGCGTTCATTCTGTGCAAATTGGAAAAAAAAAGCAAATGTTCTTTAGGCTATTTTGCCATCTTGTTCTTTTTATCATGGTAAACTGTATGTTCTTTTTATTATGGTATTAAAACACTGAAGTATGGCCACTTAATGGAGGTGAGGAGCATAGGAAATGCATACAATATGTTTTGGTAACACAAGATACAATGCAACACTTCCTGAGATTGCTAAGGATAATTAACAAAGTAATGCAACCCATGGTTTCATTGTATCACTTGTTACAAAGGCATATGTATTGAAAGCGTAACTTGTTGAGAAAGAAACATTCCCCTCTCGGTGATCTCTGTACATTGCAAGGATTATAATAACCTTTGTTGCTGATTCCTACCTTTTGTTATTCTGAAGAAATCAATCTGCGTTTCTCTGTGCCTCTGTACCAGTGGTTCTCAACTCCGGTCCTTGGGACCCACCAACAGGCCAGATTTTCAGTATTACCTTGGGGAGATGCAGACTAGAACACTGCAATCACTGAGCAGCAAATGATATCACCTGTGATGTAGTTCAGTTATCCTGCAAACCTGGCCTGTTGGGGGGTCCCGAGGACCGGAGTTGAGAACCACTGCTCTGTACTGAGTGGGTCTAATGGGAGTGGTTTCATAATTATCAAGCAGGTGTGCAGCTGGAGAGCACTTATGAGGAAATCTGCTAGGCCTGCATCCCTTTAGACGTGCTCCTATTGAAAGTATCTCTCTAAAAATTACATTTTTGTTGCAAAGGATTCCTGAAATCTGACTTGAATACCGCTGCTGCAGATTGAAACGGAAAGGTGATTTTTTAATAACATTCAATTACAATATGACTTGTATCGTAATTGTATATTATTTTTTCCTTATTTGCTATTTTTTTACCCCACAAAAGGAGTTACCTTTAAAATTATCCTCAGCTCCATCTAGTGGCCATAATGTGGTACTGACCACATTGCATGACTACTGACCATAATAAAAGCATGTTTCATTCAGAATTGAAAATAGCCTAAAGAACGTTCATTTTTTGGACCATTTCCAACAGAATGAAAGTACATGCAGATCCATTGTATGAATGGCTATGCCAATTTCTTTTTATAAAAACACTTATTACTACAAGCCAGTTTCTTCTGGAATACAAATAGTTCTCTTTAGATGGCCACAGACATGAAGGTGGTGATCTAGGAACCCATGCTTGTAATTCTCAAACACATCAACTGCCAGTGCCATTTTATTGCATTACGGGCCCTACCAGCCTGCATCATGTCCCCATCACAAGTCCCTCTTACATCATGTTCCCCTATCACAATGCCCATATACTGTACATCAGGTGTCCCCATCACAGTACCCATATACTGTACATCAGGTGTACCCATCACAGTGTTCCCTTATTTCAGGTTCTCCCATGGCAGATTGCCCATACACTAGGTGTCCTCCATTACAATGTTCCCATACATCAGGTGTCTTATCACAATGTCCCCATACATCAAATTTTCCACACCACTGTGTCCCCATACCTCAGGTGTCCCCATCACAGTGTCCCTATACATCGGAGTCCCCTATCACGGTGTTCCCATACATTAGGTTCCCCCAGCACAGTGTCCCCATACATCAGGTGTACTCATCACTTGGTGTCTCTATACATCAGGTGTACCCATACACCAAGTGCCTTCCATTACAGTGTTCCCATATATCAGGTATCCCTATACATCAGGTGTCTCCCATCACAGTGTCCCCATACATGACGAGTCCCTGTCACAGTGTCTCCATACATCAGGGGTCCCTCTACATCAGGTGTCCCCCATCACAGTGTCTCCATACATCAGGTGTCCCTATACATCAGGTGTCCCCCATCACAGTGTCTCTATATATCAGGTGTCCCCCATTACAGTGTTTCCATACATCAGGTGTATCTATACACCAGGTATCCCCCATCACAGTGTCTCCATATATCAGGTGTCATTATACATCAGGTGTCCCCATTGCAGTGTCCCTATATATCAGGTGTCCTCCATTACAGTAATTCCATACCTCAGGTGTCCCTATACCTCACATATTCCCCATCACAGTGTCTCCATAAATCAGGTGTCCCTATACATCAGGTATCCCCCATCACAGTGTCTCCATAAATCAGGTGTCCCTATACATCAGGTATCCCCCTTCGCAGTGTCTGCATACATCAGATGTCCCCTATCACTGTGTCTCCATACATCAGGTGTCCCCTATCACAGTATCTGCATACATCAAGTGTCCCTATACATCAGGTGTCCCCTTTACATCAGGTGTCCCCTATCACAGTGTCCCTATATATCAGGTGTTCCCCATCACAGTGCCCCTACTGTATACATCAGGTATTCCCACACATCAGGGGTTCCCCATTACAGTGTCTCCAACACATCCACATACAATCCAATCTATCACCCTGTATACTATACACATGGTCTTCCACTGGCCTCAAAAGTTGGCAAGAAGGTACCTGGATTCATTTCAAGGCAGGTTCGGCCAACAATATTACCATTTGGCTGCTGAATCCAAACCAAAAATAAGTAATTGCCATTTTCTAGGCTACTAGGCAAGGGACTGTCGAACAAATGGCATGAGAGGTTGGGCACTGCTCTGGGGAACATGTACCAAAGTGACATTTTTTTTATTTTTTTTATTATTTGTTTTCATTTCACTTTTAGCAATGCTTACAATGAAATATTAAAAATGTAAAAAAAAAAAACCTCCATAAAATGACATGTCTGAGGGGTGCTTAAACCTGTGAACCAGTGAAGTGTGAGCTGCGTACAATCTACTACAGCAACGCTGACATTTATACAAAAAAGTGCCAATAAAATGACAGTTCCCAGCCTCTTCGTTTGGTTTGTAAACAGAGCTGCTGGGGATTCCACTCATTTCTACTAGACTAGAAGGTCTGATAGAGATGTTAATGGGGTAACCCCACAAAAAAACAAATAGCACGAAGTTCTCCCTCAAATTAATACCATACTTTAGGTCTGGTATAAATTGTAAAGGAAACCCAATGGCCATTTTCTAGGTTACTTGGCAAGGGATTGTCAAACAAATGGCATGGGGGCTGGGCACTGCCCTGGGTACCAAAGCAAAAAAAAAACATTGTTAATTTAATTTTAGTTTTACAAAAATTTTGTATT
This sequence comes from Glandirana rugosa, assembly GCA_018402905.1. Classification (NCBI taxonomy): domain Eukaryota; kingdom Metazoa; phylum Chordata; class Amphibia; order Anura; family Ranidae; genus Glandirana; species Glandirana rugosa. Next base: position 139,832 of record BLSH010266996.1, on the reverse strand, counting down.
TTAGTAATGCTCAGGGTGAAACATTACAACTTTAGAAATCCATTAAATAACGTTAATATTTACAAGAAATGTGCTGGCAAAATGACATTTCCCGGCCTCTTTGTTCTGTTTCTAAACAGGCTGGGGGTTCCATTCATATTTACTAGACCCTTATACTAGATGAAGGTATGAATTTTAAAGGGAACCCCATGCAAAAAATGTACAAAATGGCATGAGCAGCCCCCCCCCTCCCCAATTATATATCATATAACAGATAATGTAAGATGATGGAGAGTGACTCCTACAGCCACTAATATTCATTAATTTAATCAATAAAAATTGCAGCACAATATTTTAAATAGTTATTTTATTGAAAGCTTTAGCAGAAAAAATATATAAAGTGCAGTTAAATAATATATTGTGTTACACAAAACCAAAGCTGATTTTGTTTTTCACTTATTAAGGTTTGATCTATCGACTCCAGCAGCCAAAAGGGGTATGAGTAGTGGATTGACTGACCTCCCCCTCTGGGGACACAGAATGGGTCTGACGCACTGGCCGTTATACATGACGTAGCCCTTGTTGCAAACGCAGCCAGGCTGGCACATCTGTGGGCAGGCCCTGCTGGCCTGCAGGTAATTTTCACAGGTGTTTTGGCAATGGGAGTCGCAGTCCGACCACTGGGCGTTGGGGCCACAGGAATTGCACTGGGATTCGGGGATACAGGTGTTTGCCGTTGCCGTGGCCAGAACATAACCCGGTTTGCAGTAACACTCAGGCTGACAGCTCTTCAGACAGGGGATGGGCTGGTTTCCACAACTTTTTGGACATGGTTTACATTGGTAAAAAATCTTATTAGGCTCACAGAAGGCATCTGTTTAAAAATGAAAAAAAAAAGGATATAAAAATGAGTAGCTTGTAATACAACAATACATACAATGATGGAATGGAAAAATACATTTTGCATATCAAAATTAATATTAAAAACAACAAAAATAATCATATACAAATTGAACTGAGCTGGACAATGGGCCATGTCTAGTTTGTTAATGTAGATTTAACATTCTGGTAAATTATACATGCTATGACTTTATCACCATTGATGTTGTTACTTCATGCCTGTTTAATTCATAAAAACTTTGAAAAAAAAATTGCTGAACACAAATTTACATATATATAAATATATGTTTTTGTATATATATATATATATATATATATATATATATATATATATATATATATATACACACATATATATATATATATATATATATATTTATTAAATAAATTAATTGTACCTTTTAAATACTAACAATAAAAAATAAATTATGATAATTAAGAAAAATAGATAAATAGATTAGATAGACAGACAGACAGGATAGAACAGGACAGGACAGACAGACAGACAGGTGACCATTTTTAAATATTGTTGAATTAGATTTTAGGAAAAATAGAAAAAGCTTAAAGAAAATGACTTTACATTGCAATATACTTTAGGTTGAAAATGTGAAGCTGAATATCCATTTTTACCATTAGAACTTACCAAAAATACACATAAGCTGTACATTTAATTGCTACTTCTATAATAATAATAATATTTTTTTTAGGATTATTATTATTATTATTATTAGAGTTGCTGTCAAATTTGATTTTAAGAAAAATAGTAAATACTTGAACAAAATTACATACAATATATTTTACGTGTTGGCTGAAAATGTGAAGCTGAATATCCATTTGTAACCATTAGAACTTACCAAAAATACACATAAGCTGTACATTTAATTGCTACTTCTATAATAATAGTAATATTTTTTTATGATTATTATTATTATTATTATTATTAGAGTTGCTGTCAAATTTGATTTTAAGAAAAATAGTAAATACTTGAACAAAATTACATTACAATATATTTTACATGTTGGCTTAAAATGTGAAGCTGAATATCAATTTTTAACCGTTACCAAAAATGCACAAAAGCTGTACATTTAATTGCTACTTCTATAATAATAATAATATGTATTATTATTATTATTATTTGAGTGTATTTTAAAAATACTGTCAAATTTGATTTTAAGAAAAATAGAAAATGCTTGAATAAAATTACTTTAAATTACTTTACATTACATTATACTTAACATGTTGGCTAAAATGCTATATAACTAGGTATATAATTTATCATTGCTAAAGTTCTTTATAGTGTAATATAAAATGTTTTTTTTTAATTACCTGGCTGTAAAGCTGCTGTCTCCTGTGAGGTCACAAGCATAACACACATTTCTGAAAAAATAACATATATGTAAGTGAGCATGGAGTCCAGAATATCTGGTATTTTTTTTCTTATTATTTCTGTTATCAATTAAAATTGTTTTATGAGCTTTCCTAACCATATGTATCCTAATCTCTCACAAGCATTTTGTGATCCCGTTCTGGTGTAGTGGATAAAGCATTTTCCCCATAATATTAATCAAAACATTTTCTAAACATTTCGTTAACAATGGTTGGAGCTATGGAGAAAAAATACGTTTTTTGGGACTTTAAATGAGATAATGACAGGGTAGAGTCATATGCCTCCATCCCTATGGTTGGAGCTAGGTGTTGTGTTTAACATAATTTCTCAAATCATACAGTATCTCACAAAAGTGAGTACACCCCTCACATTTTTGTAAATATTTTATTCTAACTTTTCATGTGACAACACTGAAGAAATTGCACTTTGCTACAATGTAAAGTAGTGAGTGTACAGCTTGTATAACAGTGTAAATTTACTGTCCCCTCAAAATAACTCAACACACAGCCATTAATGTCTAAACAGCTGGAAGCAAAAGTGAGTGCACCCCTAAGTGAAAATGTCCAAATTGGGCCCAATTAGCCATTTTCCCTCCCCAGTGTCATATGACTCATTAGTGTTACAAGGTCTTAGGTGTGAATGGGGAGCAGGTGTGTTAAATTTGGTGTTATCGCTCTCACTCTCTCATACTGGTTACTGGAAGCTCAACATGGCACCTCATGGCAAAGAACTCTCTGGGGATCTGAAAAAAGAATTGTTGCTTTACATAAAGATGGCCTAGGCTATAAGAAGATTGCCAAGACCCTAAAACTGAGCTGCAGCATGGTGGCCAAGACCATACAGCTGTTTAACAGGACAGATTCCGCTCAGAACAGCACCTCGCCATGGTCAACCAAAGAAGTTGAGTGCTCGTGCTCAGCGTCATATCCAGAGGTTGTCTTTGGGAAATAGACGTATGAGTGCTGCCAGCATTGCTGCAGAGGTTGAAGGGGTGGGGGGTCAGCCTGTCAGTGCTCAGACCATACACCACACACTGCATCAAATTGGTCTGCATGGCTGTCATACCAGAAGGAAGCCTTTTCTAAAGATGATGCACAAGAAAGGATTCAAACAGTTTTCTGAAGACAAGCAGACTAAGGACATGGATTACTGGAACCATGTCCTGTGGTCTGATGAGACCAAGATAAACAACTTTTTTGGTTAAGATGGTGTCAAGCATGTGTGGCGGCAACCAGGTGAGGAGTACAAAGATAAGTGTGTCTTGCCTACAGTCAAGCATGGTGGTGGGAGTGTCATGGTCTGGGGCTGCATGAGTGCTGCCAGCACTGGGAAGCTACAGTTCATTGAGGGAACCATGAATGCCAATATGTACTGTGACCTACTGAAGCAGGGCATGATCCCCTCCCTTTGGAGACTGGGCCACAGGGCAGTATTTCAACTTGATAATGACCCCAAACACACCTCCAAGACGACCACTGCCTTGCTAAAGAAGGGTAAAGGTGATGGACTGACCAAGCATGTCTCTAGACCCAAACCCTATTGAGCATCTGTGATACATCCTCAAACGGAAGGTGGAGGAGTGCAAGGTCTCGAACATCCACCAGCTCCATGATGTCATCATGGAGGAGGGGAATAGAACTCCAGTGGCAACCTGTGAAGCTCTGGTGAACTCCATGCCCAAGAGGGTTAAGGCAGTGCTGGAAAATAATGGTGACCACACAAAATATTGACACTTTGGGCCCAATTTGGACATTTTCACTTAGGGGTGTACTCACTTTTGTTGCCAGCGGTTTAGACATTAATGGCTGTGTGTTGAGTTATTTTTAGGGGACAGCAAATTTACACTGTTATACAAGCTGTACACTCACTACTTTACATTGTAGCAAAGTGTCATTTCTTCGGTCTTCAAAAGATAGAATAAAATACTTACAAAAATGTGAGGGGTGTTCCCACTTTTGTGAGATACTGTATATATATATATATATATATATATATATATACATATATATATATACATATATATATATATATGATAGACAGATAGATCAATATAGATACTGTATATACACAGTAAATAGATAGATAGATAGATAGATAGATAGATAGATAGATAGATAGATAGATAGATAGATAGATAGATAGATAGATAGATAGATAGATAGATAGATAGATAGATCTATATATATATATACACAAAATTGTATTTCTTTATTTAAAAAGACATACTGACACAATGATTTAATTATATAGGATACTATCAATTTAGAAATCATAATATTGCAGAAAAAATAGTATTATACTGTCATTTTTTTCTTGCTAAACAAAACCAAAAATTACTGATTTTAGCAGTGTATCAAATGATATAATGTATTTGACACATACAAACTTTGGGTTTTCTTTATTTAGATTTTTTTTAAAAAAATGAGAAACAGGAGATTTAAATAACACGTTGGTCAGCTATAGGCATAAATATAAGGAAGATTCAGGCTATTTGCATCAAAGCAGTAAGTCAACCTACAGAAAGCCTGGAGTTGCAGTGGTTAATATGAATTATGTATAAACTTTTTTTTAAAACTGGTGCCCCTTCATTTTATTTATGCATATTATTATACTACTAACATGGAAACTAATGGAACTTTGGTCTGTGTTGCTGCTACATTTATATTGCATTATCATGTTTCATGTAACCCTGCATGGGCTTATATTTTAGGCAATCCCCTATACTTTTTCTTTTTTTCATGTTACATTTGTTTTATACGCATGGTTTGTCTTCTAACTTTTGTCAATAAAACGTGTAAACAAGAATTATGTGTAAGCAATATTTTATTTTTATCTAAATTAATAGGAATTAAAATAATTTTTTTTTTTTTTTTTTTTTTAATGTTCTGAGCATAATAAGTAAAAAATTAAGATATGTTCAAAACTCTAGTAAAAAATAACCTATTTACTGGTCTAATATATCATTTATTAAGCTCTTTTAGGAAACACTAGTAACATAGAAATATTGTTTCTGTTTTCTTCGGAGACAAGAAATGCCAAAAGATTATCTTGAAGGGAGGAGGAACAACAATAGAGATCATAACCATTTTCTGTAGCAAAGAATGGCGTTAAGCCCTAACTAGCATGTGGTTAAAACATCTCACAAACAACATCCTCAAAGACATTTCATGAGTAATAGAAAAAGTGCTCGGCAAATTTTGTTACATCTGTCAACTTTGAAGTACATATGGAGATTGGTTTTCTATTACTTAAATTATTTCCAGTCTCGATGTAAATGTTTAATCTGTCTCAACATGTAGAATGGGAACTGAAAAGTTCACGCTGACACCAGGAACTTGAAATAATAATTGAAATGCATTAAGTTAAAAAAAAAAAAAAAACGAGTTATAAAACCTAGTCGATATCCTGGACCCACCTTCGGCCTGAATTTCCATACCCTACTTTTTTGGCCAATTTGTAAGTATGGGTGGACAATGTATTTCATACTTTTATTCCCGATATATGCATTTTGATATTTTTGATCTGATCCCATGGTTTATTAATATATTCCTTAGATATCACCTTTACACCTGCTCCTGATGAGTGGTAATTAAGACCACGAAACGCGTCGAGCTGCCTGATACCTCAACTATGTACTTACCTTCTAATCAGTTCAATACCATGCTTCATTCATACACCATTTATTATATAACATGAATTTAAGATTTTGCTATGCTGCTTGGCCATTATGGATCTTTGTGCCCTTCTACTATGTGTATACATGAAAGTATTATTGCATTCATATTATGTGTGTATGTTACTTATAACTATTTATGGCTCTCAAAATGAATATTTTTGATACAAATTCATTGTGAATGTTTGTTTTTCAAGGGTATGCCTCATTCAAAGTCCCGACCCCTTTCTTTGCAATGTTCAAATTAGGAATGGAGGTACCTCTGACACACTATCAGAGACCTCATTTTAAGTCCCACCCTCCCCTTCTCTAGTCAACCTTTAAAGCAACACCTCCAAAAAAATAACCAAAGTTATTTTAGGCAATGTATCTAGTTATTTATTTTTTTGCCGCTGGATAATATCCAGAGCTATTTTTGTTTTTTAAATCTAAGTAAAAGAAATTTTACAATTCATGTAATGTTCTATGTTCTATTACAATAATTGTTTACAGTAGTCTCATAATTTCTTTAATATCTCCAAACATTTTTTAATTAATTAAAAAATAAATAGATATTAGACATTTTAAATAAGATTACAGACTATAGTGCAGAAAAGGCTACTGCAATGACAAAAAATGTAATGCTTAGAAATTTAAATGTAACAATTTAATAAGAAATATTTATGAGTTTATTTTCTGTAATTAGTTCATTTTTGGATTTTTTTTTTTATTATTTAAATTCAGAAACATTTTTCCTAATTTATTTTTATTGTTTTACACTACTTGCACTTAATATTGTAAATGTGTAACTATGTTAAGTTTTAGGGATATGGTACATATTTCTAATTATAATAGCCACAATGTTAATTAAAATGCAATATATTATTTTTTAAGGGATATGTTGCTTGAATAAATTATTTTCACCCATATTTACACCATAATTATCACCTGAATTATCACCTGAACTTTTTTAAGTATGTATGCATATATGTTTGTCCTCAGTACATAAACCTACCAAAACGCAGCTAAAAAATTCTTATTTATTATATTTTTTATGTACTTACCAAGTGTTAGAAAGAGTTTCACGGCAACTTGTTTCATCATGTTGATCTGTGGATTGCAAGATTTCTTTTTAGAACATATGCATGAAAGTCTCAAAGTTTTATATTTTGAATGTAAATATTCCAAAACTCTTACCTTTTGAACGGCAATGTAATCCTCTCTTGCGGTTGTTTGACCTGCTTATGTGTTTTGAAGTGCTTTGAAGGCGAAGGATATTTATATGGTTAGGGAACATAGGTGTGGGTCTCAATAAACGAAGGGATTTGTGAATATACGCAGGCTGGGTGACATCATCACTGAGATCTGTACATTTCTATGGCATCCAGCAACACTCATCAAGGATCTTTAAAAGAAGTCTAGAAAATTCTTGCCCTGAAGAATTTGGGATTCCAAACCACACCTGATATACAATGAAAAAGGGATGTTCGGTAACTGGGGGATAACAATTTTTTTAAGTTTTATATTTATGTGACAGTAAATAGTCATTGTTTACAAAGAATATTTGATTTTCAACAACTTATAATGAAATATTTGTCACAACTACCAAAACTGAACGCTTGGAATATATGTCGCTGTTCCCAACCATCCTGCCTGGACTTCAGCCCAAACTTTTCTTTGGCCAGGCTATGGACTCAATTTTTTTGCAAGACATTCCAAAAGCCAACATGATGTGTCAGGGAATGCCTGAACGATTCATTTAGTCAGCTGAATCAATTGTTTAATCAATCGATGAACCACAGTGCCTCCAATACAAAAATAATTTATACAAACAATTTAACTGACCTAAATAATTATTCTGAGTTATTTTTTCAAGCAGAAATCTTTAAATAACATGAAAAAATTGCTGTAAGCATAGACTGTAGACTATCAAAAAATAGTCACTTACAAACACCACTAACAGTTTAATTACTAGATTGACTTACACACTATAATTTACAATGAAGCTTGAAAATTATTTGTTACTGTAAAGTATATATCTCTAGACATGTGCAGAACAGAAAAATGTGTTTCGTTTTGGATAGATTCGTTATATTACTAATTTGGTTTTGTTGATTTCATTTCGGAATTAGTTTTGTTTCATTTTGTTTCCAATAATTTCATTTTGTTATTAATTAATTAATTTTCTAACACATTCCAAATTTTCGGAATGGTTCGAATTCAGATTGGTCAAAAAATTAAGGACCAATTTGAATTCTGTGTGAAGAATAGCTGGTTGTCAAGGAGCGGGCTGGTCCTTAACCACTTCAGCCCCGGAAGGATTTCCCAGTTTAGGACCAGAGCACTTTTTGCGATTTGGCACTGTGTCATTTTAACTGACAATTGCGCGGTCGTGCAACGTTGTACCCAAACAAAATTTGCATCCTTTTTTTCCCACAAATAGAGTTTTCTTTTGGTGGTATTTGATCTCCTCTGCGTCATTTCTGATCACCGCCATAAACAAAAAAAGAAGTGACAATTTTGCAAAAAAAAAAAACAATATTTCTTACTTTGTGCTAAAATCCAAATCCAAAAAAAATATATAAAAAAACATTTTTTTTCATCGGTTGTGGCCAATTTATATTCTTCCTCATATTTTTGGTTAAAAAAATTGCAATCGTCGCTTATTCATTGGTTTGTGCAAAAGTTGCTGCATTTACGGATGATGAGAATTAATTTCCGGGGTTTTTATTTTTTTTATATTTTACTAATAATGGGGGCGATCTGCGATTTTTAGCGGGACTATGATATTGCGGTGCATATGTCGGACCATTTTGATAGTTTTTGGGACCATTGGCATTTATACAGCGATCAGTGCTATAAAAATGCACTGATTACTGTGTAAATGCCATTGGCAGTGAAGGGGTTAACCTGGAGGGGGTGCTCTAAGGGTTAACTGTGTTCCCTCAGTGTGTTATAACTGTATGGGGGCTGGGCTGGCAGGGGGAGGGGAGTAATCACGGCTTCCGTATACAGGAAGCCTGTGATCACATCCCTTCCCCCTCTGTCAGAATGGAGATCAGTATTTACATACACGGACCTCTGTTCTTTTACTGCGGGGGGGGGGCCATCGCGGGTAGCCAGTGGAGATCGAGTCCGCCCTACCCGCTCCCTGGCTCCCCCGGAACACAGTGAGCGCGCCTCCGGCCGCACGCGCTCACAATAGTCATTATTGCGGCTGCCGTCAGGTTATGGCGCTTCGCAATAATGAACCAATTTGCCGTCGTGGGTGGTCGGCAAGTGGTTAATAACCAATGATTCATCAGCTGTCAGTGGCCTTGAATAAAGACATTACACAAGTTTTTGGCAATTAATTTATTTAAAAAAAATAGTGGTGTGACTTCAGCACGCACTGACTGACCTCCACTCATCGTGCTTAGATGACATTGTTTGCCTGTTTTATACAACATTTCTGCAAGTGCAATGCTTTTTATTAAATACTTGATTTATACAGTATTGCACTATGAGTCTTCTTCCTTATTTTTAATACATGAAACTGTGCGAGTCGAAAGACAAGATCCATCCTGACATACAGTGGTCGCCAGATCTGGCCACAGTAAGTTGGAGCAAGAGAAGGATAAGACCAAAAATTTGGAAGCTGATTGGTTTCTTTGCAGAGTTGCACCTGATTTTGCACTCTACCGTTTTAGTAGATAACCCCCATGTCTATAAAAAAAGGGGACCCTTTTGCATTTTAACAATGAGGGGTCATCAATAAATTAATTTTAATAAATAAACAAAAAAGCAGCGCTACAAAGTATAAATGCATATGATCCTAATGAATAACTGTTAATAAAGTGCAAAAGCGCAATCAATCAACAATTTAAATCGATAAAATATAAAGTGCAAAGAAATAAATCCTCTAAATAAAAAGTGCAGAAAAAAATGAACCATCAAGATATAAAGTGCAAAGGTGTAACTAATAATGCATAGATAAGTCCATATATCAAAAATTGATTACATCAGCCATTCAGAAATATGTGTATGTAGTCCATTAATAAATAAACAAAGTCCCATCACAGAACATCCAAAGTGTTTAATCCTCCAAGGTATATCAACCGGTCCCCCTGAAGACGTCACTGCTGACGAAACGTGCAGGGCGTGTCCTGTTGCAGCGTCATCACGCACGACCTGCATTGATGTTATCAATTTTTGATCTATGGACTTATCTATGCATTATTAGTTGCAACTTTGCACTTTAAATCTTGATGATTCATTTTTTCTGCACTTTATAATTTGAGGATTTATTTCTTTGCATTTATGTTTTGATGATTTACATTTTGGATTGATTGCACTTTTGCTCTTTATTAACAGTTATTCGTTGGGGTCATATGCACTTATACTTTGTAGCGCTACTTTTTTGTTTATTAATATTAGGAACTGGTATCACTGTTTTTTAGCAAGCTGCTTATCTTATTTTTACCCATGACTTAGCGCGGATTTACACGTACACTATATTACCAAAGTAATGCAATGTTTCCATGTCTTGGTAAACTATTTTTTTCTCTGCCATTTTCACTTGATGTCAATCCCACAAAAATATTTCCCCAAACTCACACAGGTGTCTTTACAAACCACAAACAATACCATTGCTTCTGCAACTGTAAAAAGAGCCACAATATTATATTATTCATTGTTTCCAAATTATCATAATTTGAGCCCAAAAAATGTGATATGTGTACCAACATCAGAAATAAAAATGCCATTCCCAAAAATCAGAGAGTAACATCACTATTCTACACTTACCCACCAAGAACCACCAAATATCACAGAATAATTCAAGAAGAAGAATTCCTGACTGATGTACTGTAATTCCACCACCTATATGTTCTAAGAAATGCAGTATATGTGTGTAGGAAGGTTCCACATGCACCAGTTCTGTGGTTCATAAGATGCACAAAATAGGCTGGCAATGCACAGTTCTGGAGTTCGAATCCCAGACATGCCACGTCATTTAGAGATGTTGTGTGCTCTCCCTATACTGATAAACCACTCAGGGCCTTACATAAATTATGTCTAAATGTAGTATTTATGTGTAGAAGGGTTCCTCCGCCATTGCAATCTTGCCAGATACACTGTCTAGCCAAAAGTATTAGGACGCCTGCCTTTACATGCACATGAATTTTAATGGCATCCCAGTCTTAGTCTGTAGGGTTCAATATTGAGTTGGCCCACCCTTTGCAGCTATAACAGCTTCAACTCTTCTGGGAAGGCTGTCCACAAGGTTTTGGAGTGTCTATGGGAATGTTTGACCATTCTTCCAGAAGCGAATTTGTGAGGTCAGGCACTGATGTGGACAAAAATGCCTCCACTCTAGTTCACCCCAAAGGTGTTTTAGTGGGTTGAGGTCAGGACTCTGTGCAAGCCAGTCAAGTGCCTCCACCCCAAACTCGCTCATACATGTCTTTATGGACCTTGCTTTGTGCACTGGGTTAAATCACTTAGTAGAGGTGGGATTATGGTGTGGGGTTGTTTTTCAGGAGTTGGGCTTGGCCCCTTAGTTCCAGTGAAGGGAACTCTTAAGGCGTCAGCATACCAAGACATTTTGGACAATTTCATGCTCCCAACATTGTGGGAAGAGTTTGGGGATGTCCCCTCCCTGTTCCAACATGACTGCGCACCACTGCACAAAGCAAGGTCCATAAAGACATGGATGAGCGAGTTTGAGGTGGAGAAACTTGACTGGCTTGCACCTCAACCCAAAAGAACACATTTGGGATGAATTAGAGCGGAGACTGCGACACACTCCTAAACCTTGTGGACGGCCTTCCCAGAAGAGTTGAAGCTGTTATAGCTGCAAAGGGTGGGCCAACTCAATATTGAACCCTACAGACTAAGACTGGGATGACATTCATGTGCGTGTAAAGGCAGACGCCCCAATACTTTTGGTAATATAGTGTATATTGTAATAACTGAATATTACCACTATAGTATTTTAACAAGCCTTTCTTGTTCAGTGCAGTGGTTAAGTGGTTAACGTGGTTGCCTTATAATTTCCCTATAACAAAATAAAAAAAAACATATAAAAAAAGATTAACAAAAATCCCAGTTTATGACGATAAATGGAAATTAAATTGAAGACAATAATTTCTTTTGTACTAGGCTTCTAAGTTTGGTTCATTTGATGGATTTTAAATGTGAATTGTTAAATATTAGGGAAATACTAACTAATGACATAGAATGTGTATTTCTCAATTCCTGGATATGTCACATTCTATGTAGAGCGGCACACGGACACCTCTGCAGTGTCTCATTCACAGACGCCCGACCTTCAGTGCAAGTGAATGACGCAGATCTAAACCATGTCATATGTATCATTACATCACCTTCAATCATTGTATCTAGCACAATCCAGATCCATCCAGAGGATTCCCTCTGCTGTGAGTAAGATGAGGAACAAAGGTTTAACAAAATAATAAATAATAATGTCCTTTCCCCTCCCCCCTCCCAAAGCAACCAGCAGCCCCTCCCAAGAAATATGCATGCAAGATATTTCATTTTATTTTATTTTTTGTTTTGTTTTTTAACTAAATAATTAACCAGTTGCCAACCGCCCGCCATCATCTGACGGTGGCAACTTGGCTCGATATTGCAAACCATCAGCTGATGGCGGCTGCGAGATCACAAATTGTGAGTGCGCCCGTGCGCTTACTGTGTATCAGGGGAGCCAGGGAGCAGGTAGGGTGGGCCACCAGCTACCCGCGATCGCTCCCCTGCAGTAAGAGAATGAGATCCATGTATGTAAACACGGATCTCTGTTCTGACGGGGGGGAAGGAGTGTGATCGTATGTTCCCTGTATATGGGATCAGCGATCACTCTCCTCCCTCACTCACCCCAGCCCCCACACAGTAACACCGCCCAGGGAACACAGTTAACCCTTTGATCGCCCCCTAGTGTTAGCCCCTTCCCTGCCAGTGACATTTACACAGTAATCAGTGCATTTTCAGAGCACTGATCACTGTATAAATGCCAATGGTCCCAAAAAAAGTGTCAAAAGTGCACAACATGTCCGCTGCAATGTTGCAGTACCACTAAAAATCGCAGATCGCCACCATTACTAGTAAAAAAAAATAGATAAATAAATAAAAACCCCATAAATTAATTCTCATCTTTGTAAACGCGGCAACTTTTGCGCAAGCCAATCAATATACGCCGATTGCAATTTTTTTTTACCAAAAATATGAGGAAGAATATATATCGGCCAAAACTGATAAATACATTTTTTTTTGGATTTGTATTTTAGTATAAAAGTAAAAAATTTGGGGTTTTTTTTCAAATCTGTTGCTCTTTTTTGCTTTTAGCACAAAAAATAAATGCCGCAGAGGTGATAAAATACCACCAAAAGAAAGCTCTATTTGTGGGAAAAAAAGGATGCCAATTTTGTTTGGGTACAATGTCGCACAACCGCGCAATTGTCAGTTAAAGCGACACAGTGCCGAATCGCAAAAAAGTGCTCTGGTCCTAAAGGAGGAAATCCTTCCGGGGCTGAAGTGGTTAAAGGAAATTTAACACATTTTGCTGCATTACAAAAGTGTGCACCATACTGCACCAAAATGCGAGCCCTTTCACACTAAAGGCAGTTTTCAGGTGTTTTAGCACTAGAAATAGCGCCTGTAAAGTGCCTCCCATGCCTCCCAAGTGTGAAAGCCAGAGGGCGATGCGCTTGCAGGACGTTAGGGAAAGGCCTGCAGGCAGCATTTTTGGGGCAGTTGGAATGCATCGGAAACGCTTCAGAAGCCTCTGAAATGCGCTTCGGAAGTGATGCAACACGGGCGCTTTTAATCCCTTCTTAACCCCTGCTTGGGGGCTAAAAGCACCCACAGCAGCCGAAAAGCGTTGCTTTAACATCGGTAAAGCGCCGCTAAAATGAGCGGCACTTTACCGCTAACGGACCCACCCCCCCCCCCCTCCCGAGTGTGAAAGGGCTCTAAACTATTTTTTAAAACCCTTTAAAATAGAATTTGACCATTTCATTTATTACAAATACTATATTCTGCAATTCTAATTTCCACAATACCCTTAACCTCTCCACTGCCACAGCGATTTTTGCAATAATTTTAGGTCTTGAAGATCAGTTAACACCCCCAAAAACATTATATATTTTGTGAAAGCAGACACTGTGGGGCATAAAATAGTGGTAGATCCAACTGTTTAGGTCACACAGCATTAATGCAAGGGTTTGTCAGGCAGAAATTACACTAAAGTTAGGGGATTGTAAAGTCTCAAAGTTTTTCAGCTTAATGCATTTTTCTTCTTTGCTGCAGAGCCCCACTTTTCCTTACCTGAGCCCATTTGTTCCAGTGCCGTGCGCAAGCCCAGCGGCTCCAGCCCAGTGGCAGCTGGTACTCAAATGTTTGCCACCCCCCAGATGATTGCAGGGAACACCACACCGCAGCGCAACCACCACCCCCCATCCCCATGGAGAAGGACGGCCTCCTTACACAGGAGGCAGTTGTCCTGCCTGCCCAGGCTGACTCCTAAGATAAGGAGGCCGCCTATCTTCGTAGGGGATGGGGGGGTGGTGGTTGCGCTGTGGTTTGGTGTTCCTCGCAATCATCTCCTGGTGGGGTGGCGAATTTTCAAGCACCAGCCGCCACTGGGGTGGAGTCGCTGGGCCTGTTCATTGCGCTGGAACAAATGGGCTCAGGTAAGGAAAATCGGGCCATACTTACATGAGCCCGATTTTGAGCCAGCGCTGTGCATGAGAACAGAGGCTCTCTCTGCTATCTCCTTCCTTATTCCTTATGGCTCAGAGATCGTAGCGGGGGCCATTGGCCTCCTGTTGCTGTCAATCACAGCCAGTGAAGAGGGAGAGAGCAGTATGCAACTTGGTATGGGGGCACTCGGGGGGGGGGGGGGGGTAGGAGCCAAGAGGCCAGGCGGGGGACCCAACAAGAGGAATACTGGGTAAGCTATGTGCAAAACAATTGTATAACATGTGTGTTTGCTTTTTATGTGATCCTTTACAATCACTTTAAAATTGTGTAAATTGTGTAGATATCCAACATCTCAAGCCTTAAACTTTGGTATCCTAAAGTTTCTTTAGACAACAACTTTAGATGTCCCTAGAGGCCAAAGTTTAGAGTTAACTTGTGAACAATGGGCCTAGAATTATTACTCTCACTTTAGCCTGCAAGGTAATATGTAGCATGTTCTCTTTTATGAGACATCAATGGTCTTTTCGAGCCCTGATTTCTCACCTGCCCCCCAGCTAATGGAACGTAGAGCATGCTCCATTAGCCTCTTCCATGGGTGGGGTATATTTAGCAGAAACTGGAAGTGATGTTATACACCTCACTTCTGAGAAGTCTGCCTCCCCTCTGCCTGGCACCATTCTCCATGTGGGTCCCAGGCCTGTAGATGGGGCAGTGGAGCATGGGATGCATTATAAGGAGGGTGCCCACTTCCATGGGTACATACATTTGATTAGACAGCTATAGAGCCAGGATGAATTTTATGCATTTCTCCAATTTGCTGACAGTACCTATATATATGCACTAAACCATGCACTGAATTAATTTAGGTATCCATTTTCATTATGCTTCCATGGGGAAAGAATAAGGTCACAAAGATTAGCTATGGATCAAGGAATTCTTCAGTGATGTTGTCAGGACCCAAGTCTGAACATGCAACCTCTGCTGTGTTTGGTGATGTCTCTTCTGGCTAAGCAACCTGGGATGTTGGACAGCTCCCTGGACAAACCATTGGAAAATCTTGCTTTGTGCCTTGTTTCTTATCCACTTTGAACTCTTTGCTCCTCCCATGAACTTCCTACTTAAGCCATGTCTCGGCACTTCCTGTTTGCCAGATGTGTGTGCTCTCTCCTGCCAATATCTCACTGTTGTCACTCCTGCTGCCATCTCTATATCTACTACCACTCATTACTGACATTTGGCTTGTTCTTCAACTATGCTTCTGCTTGATCCCACCCTGCAACCACTTGCTACTGACCTTTGGCTTGTTTACTAACTATGCTTCTGCTTGATCCCTACCTCCTATATCTGCTACTGGACCCCGGCTTGCTCACCTCCTGGTGGGGCAATCCTGAGGACCATGACCTGGTACCCTTTAGCAAAACCCATCTCCACCATCAGGAACTAGTGAACACGGGTTAGTGTTTAGATCCCACACCTCTTGTGAGTCTGCCTTATCTGCCAGGGATGCTGGACAGCTGCCTGGACAATCCCTTGGAAAATCTTGCTTTGTGCCTTGTTTCTTATCCACTTTGAACTCTTTGCTCCTCCCATGAACTTCCTACTTAAGCCATGTCTTGGCACTTCCTGTTTGCCAGATTTGTGTGCTCTCTTCTGCCAATATTTCACTGTTGTCACTCCTGCTGCCATCTCTATTTTTACTACCACTCATTACTGACCTTTGGCTTGTTCTTCAACTATGCTTCTGCTTGATCCCACCCTGCAACCACTTGCTACTGACCTTTGTCTTGTTTACTGACTATGCTTCTGTTTGATCCCTACCTGCTATATCTGCTACTGGACCCCGGCTTGCTCACCTCCCGTTGGGGCAATCCTGAGGACTCTTTAGCAAAACCCATCTCCACCATCAGGAACTAGTGAACAAAGGTTAGTGTTTAGATCCCATATCTCTTGTGAGTCTGCCTTATCTGCCAGGGTGACCTGTTTGTATACCAATCCTGCTGGGTGGTGGGAGCTTCTCTACTGCTATAGCTAATGGTCTCCGAGCCTGACCCCTGAACATGACAGATGTGCTATTACCCACATCTAATCTTAAAAATGGTAATGCTGTTTTACTGTAGGTCCACTATTTTCTTAGTGTTACTGTTTGACTGACTATTATTAGAAACAATAAAGTCAGTGTTTTATCATTGAATTTCAAATGCTTTTTTGTGGCTCAAATCTCATTTGTGCTGGATAGTGGTATTCATTTTTTGTCAAGTGGTCAATATGGCGTGATTTATATTATATTCAATTTGATTGTCTCTTTATTTTGAAGACAATGACACTTATTTACCTGTACTCCTATCTATCATAGCTAAAAATAACTCTAATTTCTCAGCCAGAGTCTTCTCTACGTAGAGAAGGGTGGTCACCCTTTTTAATGATCCCTTACTTCAACATGAGCTGTCCTGTTGTCTTGGCAAGTGATGTAACTGCATCAAACATCTTGAACTCTCTAATTTGTCTCTTATAAGATGAGGTGGTGGGAAAATTTCCTTTTCTTTGTGCCATGATTGACAGTGATTAGTCGCATTCTACAAGAATTGAATTTAAATGATACAATGCATCTGGAAAGAATTCACAGAGCTTCACTTTTTCCACTTTTATGTTACAGCATTATTCCAAAATGGATTCAGTTCATTGTTTTCCCCAAAGTTCTACAAACAATACCCCATAATGACAACGTGAAAGAAGTTTGTTTGAAATATTTGCAAATTTATTTAAAATAAAAAATGAAAAAATCTCATGTACTTAAGTATTCACAGCCTTTGCTCAATACTTTGGTGAATCACCTTTAGCACCAATTACAGCCTCAAGTCTTTTTGAGTACGATGCTACAAGCTTGGCACACCTATTTTTGGGCAGTTTTTCTGACTCTTCTTTGAAGGACCTCTCAAGCCCCATCAGGTTGGATGGGGAGCGTTGGTGCACAGCCATTTTCAGATCTCTCCAGAGATGTTCAATCGGGTTCAAGTCTGGGCTCTGGTTGGGCCACTCAAGGACATTCACAGAGCCGTCCCATAGCCACTCCTTTGTTATCTTGGCTGTGTGCTTAGGGTTGCTGTTTTGTTGGAAGATTAACCTTCGACCCAGTCTGAGGTTTAGACTCTGGAGCAGGTTTTCATCAAGGTTGTCTCTGTACATTGCTGCATTCATCTTTCTCTCGATCCTGACTAGTCTCCCAGTTTCTGCCGCTGAAAAAAATCCCTACAGCATGGTGCTGCCATGACCATGCTTGACTGTAGGGATGGTATTGGCCAGGTGATGAGCTTGGTTTCCTCAGCGGCATCACTAGGGGGGGCCAGAGGAGGCCATGACCCCCCCCAATATTGTACTGTGCCCCATCCCATGTGCCCCCCCAATTAAACTGACCAGTCTGGAATTATGCAGGGGACAAGATGGACTGAGCCGCTGTACTAGCTCTGGCTCTGCCTCCAGACTTGTCTCTACTCCTCATCACTGGTTGCTAGAACTGCCTGCAGTCTAGCAACCAGTGACGTCATGGCCACGGCGCCCACGACTCCCTCACCGCTCAGTTTTGAAAGCGAAGGAGGATTAACTTCCTCCTCCTCCGCGCCTAGAGCTCTTGGGCCCAAAGATCTGGGTTGAGCCGCCGCCCCCTTGTGATGGATGGTCCGGTCCTGCCGGTGACTCGGTCTCGTCTCACTGATTCTCCTGGAGACTCCTCAGCCCCGCTGGTCCTGTCCGGTGGTGGTGGCGGCTTGTTCAGAGCTAAGTCTGGCGCCACCGCCTACAGCAGCGAGCGGTGTCTGCAAGCAGAGTGGCCAGCCGGTAAGCAGAGCAGCACGAGGACAGGCGAGGGTGGCTAGAATGAACCAACAGCCCGGGAAGGACTGAGAGAAGACCTCACCGCCACGTCACCAGCAGCATCCTCGGAGCCTTCACTCAGACTCCTTCTCCAGCGTCTGCTCCCAGCCCTGCTCTCACTCACTGACTGTCCTCGACCTCAACACCAGAAGAAACTAGGCAGGCCTGGCTGACTGAATGAGGGCCCAGCCAGAAGAAGACGATTGGGAGGTAGGTGTATTACACACACCTACCCACAGACAGGGGCTGGGACAGGGGGGCACAGCAGGGACTGCAGGGGGTCTCTCCCACCCCCTCTCTCTCTCACCCACCCCCCTCTCTAACCCCCCTCTCTCTCTGACCCACCCCCTCTCTAACCCCCTTTCTCTCACCCACCCCCTCTCTAACCCCCTCTATCTCTCACCCACCCCCCTCTCTAACCCCCTCTCTCTCTCACCCACCCCAATCTCTCCCCC
>BLSH010266996.1:101299-111696 GCA_018402905.1 Glandirana rugosa | reverse complement strand
CTGTACCCCCCCCCCCCCCCGGATACAGTGAGCGCGCCTTCGGCGGTGCGCGCGCGCTCACAGTGCACGATCTGGCAGCCGCTGTCATATGACGGCGATTTGCTTAGCGGAGCCATCTTGTCGCCGTTAACCTGCGGTTGGCGGTCGGCAAGTGGTTAACATGTATAGACAAGAAATACATTTAAACTGCTGGGGTAAATAGATGAACCTAGGATGTCTCTAGGGCGTAGGATTTTTTATCACCAAGCTGGGATAATAGTATGCAATCATATCGTACCTGTTTTGTAATTGGTCTACCAAAGTTGCTCCAAAAAAAGGAGACCAAATGGTTATAAATGATCATGGTCAGCCAATAAAGATGTCCTCAGTGCGATCGTGTCAAGCCGGTCCTCTCCCACCACTCTTGGGACTCAGATTTAAGCCGATCCCTCTGAGGATAAACACATTGATACGGTTCAAAAAGCTTGATTCACTGGAATATGGGACTCAGGTGATGCTAAAACAATTGCAATTTCTCATATATCTCTTTACATTGTATTATAGGAATGGTATCATTGTGATGGAAAGTGTTATGAATCAACGGTGAGGAGGATCCAATAAGAACCAGGCTTTGTATAATACAAACCCTGAATCTTGAATCTACCCCCCCCCCCCCCCCATCATCATGTATTAGGCCTCATACACACGGACGTTTTTTGACGCCGACGTTTTTTGCAGCTCTCCATATTGGTCAATGGCCCCATAAAAACACCAACTTTTTTTAGCTAAGGTAAGGCGCTGTTGTGGGGGGTAAAACCACTTACATCGTCTATGGTGTTCCTGGGTGATTGGATGAGTAAGTGAAGATGATGAAGATAAAGGTAGCAGCCGTCCCCAGAGTGCGTCCAAAGCTCTGTAGCATAAAAACGAGGAAAGGGAGGGAGGCGCACCTAAAATGGAAAACCCCTTTCTCAAAACCTCTCTTCCCCCAAGACCTCTTTTATATATATGACCGAGATATTTTGATTTTTGATCTCTGATTTTTGTATTAAATATGTGCATTATTGCTATTATCAATGCTGGGCGTTTCCAGCTCCCTGTCCATCCCTTTATAACAGACACACTGTCAGTGTATCCAGGCCAGGGGAGGGCTGGGCTAGGGGGCTGGGTGCCAATCGCCCCCCAAGGCACGCTAACTTATATTCAAAATGGCCGACGGCCGCTGCCCACTCACACTTTTTTTTGTGGCGGAAGGAAGTAGGGGCCAGGGGCGTAGTCAACAACTAACTGCAGGCAAGGGGGGGGGGGGTGCCCAGGGCCGGCCCTACCATGGATCCTACTGGGCTCATTGGGCCGGTCCAGGAGGTGGGACTTCATATGAGAGCAGCCACGCCAGGTATGTGGGAGATCCCCCCTCTGTGTAATCTGGCGGCTCTCCTCTCTCTGCATTGCAGGCTGCATTGGATGGTCACTGGTGAGGCTGCATTGATGGGCACTGATCAGGCTGCACTGATCAGCACTAGCAAGGCTGCATTGATGGGCAATGATCAGGCTGCATTGATGGGCACTGATGAGGCTGCATTGATGGGCACTGATCAGGCTGCACTGATCAGCACTAGCAAGGCTGCATTGATGGGCAATGATCAGGCTGCATTGATGGGCACTGGTGAGGCTGCATTGATGGGCACTGATCAGGCTGCACTGATCAGCACTAGCAAGGCTGCATTGATGGGCAATGATCAGGCTGCATTGATGGGCACTGATGAGGCTGCATTGATGGGCACTGATCAGGCTGCACTGATCAGCACTAGCAAGGCTGCATTGATGGGCAATGATCAGGCTGCATTGATGGGCACTGGTGAGGCTGCATTGATGGGCACTGATCAGGCTGCACTGATCAGCACTAGCAAGGCTGCATTGATGGGCAATGATCAGGCTGCATTGATGGGCACTGATGAGGCTGCATTGATGGGCACTGATGAGGCTGCACTGATGGGCACTGGTGAGGCTGCATTGGTGGGCACTGATGAGCTGCATTGATGCATTATTTTTGTTACACATCCTTTGTTGCTATTAACATTAAATTATGTTACCACCTTGTATCAAATTTGTCTTGCTTCATAACATCAATATCTGTTCTAAAACGAGGTGGGCTTGGATGGTGAGCTGATTTGGTGGTTCAATGGGCCACTTGAATGGACTTGGCCCCCCAGGCCTAAGGCTGCCAGCCCTCCCCTGATCCAGGCCACTAGAAGGAGCTGTGTTGCTCCGAGCGCGTAGCCCTGTTTGCTGTCCCCGAGTCACGGGTCACCACCGCTGATACTACTTCCGGGTTTCAGACTGAGGAGACACCGCTGGTCACGGGCGATCCCCCAGACACTGCTCCGGACCCTTTACACCTCTTGCAGACCATCACCATCATCCACAACGCGGATAGAGCCCGTTTGACTGCCACACGGATGGACATGCTTTTTATCTACATCCTTTTGTAAGTGTGCATTTGTCTTATGCATTGAATAAATTTTTAATACTACACTTAGGTGCGCCTCCCTCCCTTTCCTTGTTTTAATGTTTTTTTTAGCTGTAGATGGCGTCGGCATTAGTGATCTGAAACTAGAACCGACAGCCAGCGCGTTCTGAGGCTGTAACGTTTTAGCGTTTTTTGATGCCGACGCCACAAAACGCCCACTAACGCCATACCGGCGTTAACCGGCGTTTTTGACGCTGACATTTTTAGATTGATTTTTTTTTTTTTAGGCCTCATACTCACGGGCGTCTGATCATAAATAAGCAAAACGTCGGGTCCGACGTTTTTGAAAAAATCAGCGTTTTTTGCTGCGTTTTGCATCGGCGTTAGTGAGCATCGGCGTCAATAGGCGTTTTGTAAAAAAAATCAGTCCTCTGCTATTTTTCAACCTAAAAACGCCGGCGTCAAAAAAACGCTTGTTAACGCCGGTATGGCGTTAGCAAGCATTAGTGAGCGTTTTGCCGATTGGCGTCAAAAAACGGCAAAACGCTACAGCTACAGAACGCGATGGTCCCGTGTTCTAAAAACAGCTCACTAACGCTGACGCCCTCTACTGCTCACAAACGCCGGCGTTTTTAGAGGGCCATTGAATAACATGGAGAGCTGCAAAAAACGCCTACAAACGCCGGTGTCCAAAACGCCCGTGTGTATGAGGCCTTAAAAAAAAAAACGCCTATTGACGCCGACGCACACTAACGCTCATTAACGCCGATGCAAAAACGCAGATTTTTCCCTGACGTCGGACCCTGCTTATTTTTAAAACATACGCCCGTGTGTATGAGGCCTTACCGTCTCCCTATCTCCTTTTTTCCGGATTATTATGTTGCTGAAGATTTGATTTATATGACGTGGAGGTGTATTTTATGGAGGAATAAAATGACACGGAGATGTGTGATTGAGAATATTAGATTTAATTGACAAAACACAAACCGCTTCCCGGGGCAACCAGATGATTGTTTTTATATGCTAAACAATGACTGCGATAATTGCATCCATTTAGTTGTTACTTTGTATCTGTTATATTTAATTACAAGTTTCCTATCTCTATGTTGCCCCCTGCTGTTCAGTCACAGTATTATAGCAATGTATGTTTTTTTTTTTTATCTAATTTTATTGACTTTTGGCAATGCAGAACAATTTGTCTTTTTAAAGCTCAAGCACAATCTGCTGTTTATTGATACAGAATAACAAACATGACCTCATTTAATTCATTGCTTTCACGGCTTGGATTACATTTGTGCGGTTCTGTGTAAAGCATTTGCATTCGTTTGAATGGGCTGCTTTACCCGCGTTTCCAGCAGGAAAAAGGTACCTGCGCTATTTTAAGGCGCCATTCATTTAATTGTAAAGCGCTGCTCAAACTGTTGGCGCTTTATAAATCTGAAACAACACATCACAAAAGAGCAAATATTTTTTTGTGATATAAGCAGCGCTAATCATAGCAGTCCATCTAAAAAAGCCTTAAATAGCATAAAAAGTTTTCCCAGGTCCACACAGTCCTTTAGTCAGGGCTGGCGCAACAATTTTTGACACCCTAGGCGAAACGTAATTTTGCCGCCCCCATTTGCTCTACCCCTGACTCCACCCCCTTTGCTCTGCCCATGTGACAGGAGGCGGAGCTATACAGGAAGCATCGGCTACTGCTCCCTCTAGCGCTGGCTCCAGTGCTGCACCTGTGCCGGTCGGATGGAGCAGCTGCCTGAGACTGAGTTAGTTACATGCTGCAGCCTGCAAAGGGAAGGGAAACCTGCAGCCGGGCGCCCCTAGGCAGCTGCCTAGTTTGCCTAGTGGTAGCACTGGGCCTGCCTTTAGTTAGTGAATATAAGGGAAATCTTCTCCTTTCACATCGCCACGTAAGACAGACACAAAGCACCTTCACCCCACATGGATTTTCACTCACCGGAACCAATTGCCTCGCATTCTCATGCTTGGCAAAAACAGCATAAAGCTTCTCCACCGTCAAACATCCACAGAGGTTAATCAGAGCTCAGCAATGGGGGAGAGATGAGACATACTCCACATCGCGCATTATTGTTTAAAACACAACTTTATTTCTCATCCCCTACCCCCTTTAAAATGGTAGTAAACCCTCCTATCATTTTCAGCCAAGGAAGCTGCCATCTTGGCCTCTGTTTAATCTATAATTGCCATGATGCTGCACATGTGATCAGCTATGACACCACCCATTGGATGGTTTGACAGTTTGGTTTAGAGCACAACCAATGGGAGTGTTACATTTCCAGCACGTGCCGGAAATGTAACTGGTTTTTAAACTGTTAAATGGATGGGTTTACTACCGCTTTAACACATTATACTCACAAAAGACACATGTCATGCTGGCAAATTGACACGATCGTGCCGGAGATCGGATGACCAAGCGTTCCGTACCGATACCCGTTCCTGGGACAGTCCTCACCCGGCCAGCAGGGAAAGAGCGTCCCGCCCATTCACGCCAGCTCCCACTCGCTAAGGTGGCTGTGTAGCTGTGTCAGACGCGTTTCGTCTCCTGGACTCCCACCTGTCACCTGTCCAATTTTAATTTTTTGAAGCACGTTTTTAGAGCCAGAGGCTCCAATAGGCTTAGAAAAAGGGTGGGCTCATGGCGCAGTTGTGTGACAATAACGAATGAATATTCGCTATCATCCCACTGATTATGCCTCCCGGCCAATCAGGAAGCTGGTCCCGAGACCAGTTTGATGCAGATGACGCAGATGGGCTACAGCAGCAGAAGACCACACTGGGTGCCAATCCTGTCAGCTAAGATCAGGAAACTGAGGATACAATTGGCACAGGATCACCAACATTGGACAATAGAAGATTGGAAAAATGTTGCCTGGTCTGATGAGTCTGGATTTCAGCTGCGACATTCAGATGGTGGGGTCAGAATTTGGAGCATGGATCCATCCTGTCTTGTATCACCGGTTCAGGCTGGTGGTGGTGGTGTAATGGTGTGGGGGATATTTTCTTGGCACACTTAGGGCCCCTTAGTACCAATTGAGCATGGTTTAAACATGTGCACCCCTTTATGACTGCAGTGTCCCCATTTCTGATGGCTCCTTCCAGCAGGATAATGCACCACGTCACAAAGCTCCAATCATCTCACCACTGGACAATGAGGTTCCTGCACTCCAATGGTCTCCACACTCCCCACATCTCATCTAATAGAGCAACTTTGGGATTTAGTGCAACGGGAGATTGGCACCCCTGATGGGGTTTCCTTCCTCTATATTCTCCTACAAAGTAGAAACATAATGGGCTACTATACATGGCTCTGGGCTCTGTGACTGGCCGGAGACGCGTGACGTTACTCCCGCGCTTATGCGTGGGAGCCGTCAGTCATGGCATAATCTCAGTGAAGAAACGGCACGGAGGCCGTTTCATCACTGCGCATGTGCCGAAATGACGACGGCACATCTGGTACACTGTATATCTCCTGAGGTTTGGGAGATGCAGGGCACCTACAGGTAAGCCTGATTATAGGCTTACCTGTAGGTTAAAGTGGTTGTCACAAGTTGACAACCACTTTAAGGCACTTTTCTTGAGGACAGGGCCGGCCCTACCATGGGTCCCAGTGGGTCCATTGGACCCAGGCAGCACTTTGAGGTTGGCAGCAAATTGGACCACGGCAGCCTCTCCTTCTCTTCTATTTACCCAGCAAATTGATGACCAAGATTTATTTTCCAGCAGTTTTGTGTGTCATGATGTCAACTTCCCCCCTGGGCTGCTCTGCCTGACCCTATACTACTCTAGCCTGTCTATATACTGCCCTAACCTGCCTATATACTACCCTAGCCTGTCTATATACTACCCTAGCCTGTCCATATACTACCCTAGCCCGTCCATATAATACCCTAGCATATCCATATACTACCCTAGCCTGTCCATATACTACCATAGCCTGTCTATATACTACCCTAGCCTGTCTATATACTACCATAGCCTGTCTATATACTACCCTAGCCTGTCCATATACTACCATAGCCTGTCTATATACTACCTTAGCCTGTCCATATGCTACCCTAACCTGTCTATATACTACCCTAGCCTGTATATATGCTACCCTAGCCTGTCCATATACTACCCCAGCCTGTCTATACACTACCCTAGCCTGTCTATATACTACCCTAGCCTGTCCATATACTACCCTAGCCTGTCCATATACTACCTTAGCCTGTCCATATGCTACCCTAACCTGTCTATATACTACCCTAGCCTGTATATATGCTACCCTAGCCTGTCCATATACTACCCCAGCCTGTCTATACACTACCCTAGCCTGTCCATATAATACCCTAGCCTGTCCATATACTACCCTAGCCTGTCCATATACTACCTTAGCCTGTCCATATGCTACCCTAACCTGTCTATATACTACCCTAGCCTGTATATATGCTACCCTAGCCTGTCTATATACTACCCCAGCCTGTCTATATACTACCCTAGCCTGTCCATGTACTACCCTAGCCTGTCTATATACTACCCTAGTCCGCCCCTTTGAATTGAACACAGTGGAAAGTCATATAATTTTGCATATAGACAAGGTGCTGTTGCATGTATATCTGACTGCCTGATAAATTAAATGTTAGTTTTACTTATCATGAATGATATAAAATAATAGATGTGGGGGCCTTTTGGTGGGTGTGATTTTTTTTTTGGGGGGGGGGGCAGCATTTCATTCTTGGACCCAGGCAGCACAATGTCTTGGGCCAGTCCTGCTTGAAGATATCTGAAGATTTTGATTTTTTTTTTTTGGACATTTTATGTGGCAACAATCTATATATTCTAAATTGCACTGGATCACTGAACAGATCAATGGACTATCATAAGAAGATACAATTGTTATAGTTTGTTTGGTTTGATACTTTGGTTTAATATTGCAACATTTTAATAGTACTTTCACACGAGAAAATTGACATACATAAGTTAGAGATTAGATGTGTTTTTTTTATTAGCGCAGCATTATTTGGGTCTTTTCATATTTTTTTTTTTTTGTACCTATTAAAGTGGCCGGTATATACAGCTAGTATAAGTAGCAGAACCTGGCATTATTTTAGCTTCCCAAAATCTTCTGCATAACAGCATTCAGAGAAGGAGGTTCAGGACTGGAAGAAATTCACAGGAAGCCTTTAACTTGTAAGCCTTGAGTTTCCAGTTCATATACTAGGAGGGGCAATCCTGGGGAAGGACACAGCGGGTCGTATCGTTGATATCCAGAAGCACGTATCCACTCTTACAATAGCAGCCATTGGTACAACTCTGGATGCACATCTCTGCGGGTTTGTTCCAATTGCTGCATGTTTTGGCACAGGCACCCCCGCACTTATATGTTGTGTTCCCTGGGCACTCAGTGTCTGGAACTGAAAATGACAACAACAAAAAAGCACATTATATATATATATTAGAAAAGCAATACAGAGCTGTGTTTGAAAATGCATTAAAATATAGGACAGCCTTCCCGTCCTTTTTCTTTTTTTTTTTTTGGCTTCTCAGGCTGCACTGCCCAGGACATGTCTCTAGATGGCAGTAACCTGACCAGGAGTGAGCCCCATTGACTGAGCCATAAAATGTATATAGGCGAGTTTACTTGTTGTTTGTGAGGGGGGGAGTTGCTTATTTTTTAGGGGGAGGAGTTATGCAAATATCACAATGCCTTAATCTGTAGATTTCAGTTTTGAGAAGTGGGTGTTCCTAGTAAGGCTGGATTTGCATACTGACCCCCCCCCCTCCCCTTCCCCAAGGTAACACCCACATGTGATGCTCAGCCTCAATCATTTATAGAACTGAAATCAAATGAATGAAATGGGCGGGCCAGGGACAGTCAGGTCGGAGAGAGGAAAGGGTTTAATGATGCTGGATGACCTCCAGCCATGGCTCTATCCAGGGCCGTCTTTAACACAAGGCAAAAGGGGCAACTGCCCTGGGCCCAGTCATTGTTGTGGGGCCCGAAGCAGCTGCCTCTTGAGCTCACAAATAGTTGATAAATATGTTCGGGAGGGCCCAAGAAAATGTTTGCCCAAGGTCCAATCAATGTTAAAGATGGCCCTGGCTCTATCTGACTGTGAGAAGCTCACAGTGTCCAGGGAAATCAGAGGCAGGGCCGGTGCTACCACTAGGCAAACTAGGCAGCCACCTAGGGCGCACTGCTGCCTAGGGGCACCCAGCTGCTGGTTTCAATCTGCGTCTGCATGCTCCGCAGGCTGCAGCATGTAACTAACTCCGTCTCAGGCAGCTGCTCTGTGCGACCGGTAGTGTAATTAGAGGTGCAGCACTGGGGCCAGCACTAGAGGAAGCAGAGACAATGCTTCCAGTATAGCGCCACCTCCTGTCACATGGGCAGGGCAAAGGGGGTGGAGTCAGGGGTGGAGCCAATGGGTGCAGCAAAGTGAGGTGAAAAAATCCTTGCACCAGCCCTGATCAGAGGAAACCATTTCAGTACGGGAGAGGAGCCGGTACAACTGTGCAAGACTAAAGGGAAGGCTGGTGAAGATCAGGGGCAGATACAGTCACCTGGGGGCCCCATTACAAGACCAATCCCCCCCCCCCCCATTATACTATAGACCTTAGAGAGAAATTTCTTTTTTTACGTACTTGGTCCAGCATGTATTAGTATGAAGGAGACGCCTGGAAAACAAAATAAACAACATATTAAACAATGAAATAAGTTTAATATTTTAATTGTCATTGAATGTTTAATGATTTTTTTTTTTTACTAACAATATTAAAAATAGAAGTTTAAAAAAAAACACATTTTAAGTATATCTAAAGTTGAAAATTTTCTTTTCTTCATTTTGTATAGAGTTGGGGAGGATAAGACCCCTATCAGATGAAGTAGATGTTGGAGATACAAAACAGGCCCCCAAAATTAGAAGGCCCTGCAAGCATCTCTCACTTCCTGCTGGGGGAGCCACTGAGCAGAATGGTAGAGAATTCAGCACCCAGCACTCTATTACAGGCATTATCAGCTGAAGTGATATCCAGCCTGTGTAGTCCTGGTTGTCATAACAGGGGGTGGAGTGGGACACGGAGCCTACAAGAAGGTAAGTGATCACTGAACACCGATGTGGGGATCTTTTATTTTTCCCTTGACACTAATGTTGGGGGGAGGCTATTATTACTCCCACTGACTCCTACTAATTCTAATACTGAAGCAGGGGGTCTTCTATTACTCCCACTGGCAACAATGCTAGGGGTTGGGGGTCTCCCACTGACCCCCAATGCCGAAGGAGGGGAAAGTCTTTTATTACTCCCACTGACTTCAATGCTAAAGGAGGAGGGTCTCCCACTGAAGCCCAATGCCAGAGAGGGGGACGTTTTTTATTACTATCACTGACCCCAGTGCTGGAGAAGGGGGTCTCCCACTGACAACCAATGCTGGAAGAACTGGTGGGGGGGGGGTCTTTGATTGCTTCCACTGACCTCCAATGCTGAAAGAAGGGGGGGGGGGTCTTTTATTTTTCCCACTGATCCTCAATTCTGGAAGAAGGGGGGTCTTTTATTACTCCCACTGACCCCCAATGCTGGAAGAAGGGGGGTCTTTTATTTCTCCCACCGACCCCCAATGCTGGAAGAAGGGGGGTCTTTTATTTCTCCCACTGACCCCCAATGCTGAAAAAGGGGGTATTTTATTACTCCCACTGACCCCCAATGCTGAAAAAAGGGGGTATTTTATTACTCCCACTGACCTCCAATGCTGAAAGAAGGGGGGTCTTTTATTTCTCCCACTGATCCCCAATGCTGGAAGAAGGGGGTCTTTTATTATTCCCACTGACCTTGAATGCTGAAAGAAGGGGAGGTCTTTTATTACTCCCACTGACCCCCAATGCTGGAAGAAGGGGGTCTTTTATTTCTACCCCCAATACTGAAAGAAGGGGGGTCTTTTATTTCTCCCACT
>BLSH010266996.1:60537-72994 GCA_018402905.1 Glandirana rugosa | reverse complement strand
GGGGGGGGGGTCGTGACCCCAGTCACCCTTTATTTATTATGGGGGGCCGTAACTATAATGACCCTTATTATTTCTCATTATTTCGCAAAGAAATGTCAGACCCAGGAGTAACACTTCTAAGGGGGAGAGGTACAAAGTGTCACCACCCTTTACGTTTGTAAATGTCAACAGTGATCTCAACTCGCTTGTGGACCTTCAAGCCCAAGACGACCAGGCAGGCTTGGAGCCCTGTTTCAGGCCCAGGCCCAGGCCTGCCTTGGGCTTGCTAGCGTGCCTGTTGCTTGGGGTAACTTTAGTTACCCCTGGGCTTGAAAATCCGTGTTTTTACCGACATCCTTTCAGGACCTTTCGGGGTTCCGTGCGATCGTTCGGGTTCCGTCCGGACCCGGACCCGGACTTTGTCCCGAGGTTCGGACGGACCAGCAGAACCCGAACTTCCAGGTGTTCGCTCAACTCTAGTGACAACTGTAAATGTTTGCATTTCCCACCACTGTGAAACATGGAGAGGGGGAATCTTCACAATGAGGACCCAGACTGTAAAGAAACGCTTTATTACTCTTTATTATTCCCAGTAATATCAATGCCGGGGGGTATTATTTATTTCCCACTGACCCCAGTGCTGGGGGGGGGGGGGCTTTTATTACTCCCATTGACCCCAATGATAGGAAGGCTTTCATTACTCCTCCTGACCTTAGTACTGGGGGGGTTTTATTACTCCCAATGACACCAGTGACAGGAAGGCTTTCATTACTACCCATGACCCCAGTGCTGGGGGCTTTTTTACCCCCACTGACACCAATGATAGGAAAGCTTTCATCATTAGCCCCCCTGACCCCAGTGCTGGGGTGCTTTTGTTACTCCCACTGACACCAATGATAAGGAGGCTTTCCTTATTCCCCCTGACCCCAGTACTGAGGGACTTTTATTACTCCCATTGACACCAATGATAGGAAGGCTTTCATTACTACCTCTGACCCCAGTGCTAGGGGGCTTTTTTACCCCCACTGACACCAATGATAGGAAAGCTTTTATCATTAGCCCCCCTGACCCCAGTGCTGGGGTGCTTTTGTTACTCCCACTGACACCAATGATAAGGAGGATTTCCTTACTCCCCCTGACCCCAGTACTGAGGGACTTTTATTACTCCCATTGACACCAATGATAGGAAGGTTTTCATAACTACCTCTGACCACAGTGCTAGGGGGCTTTTTTACCCCCACTGACACCAATGATAGGAAAGCTTTCATCATTAGCCCCCCTGACCCCAGTGCTGGGGTGCTTTTGTTACTCCCACTGACACCAATGATAAGGAGGCTTTCCTTACTCCCCCTGATCCCAGTACTGAGGGACTTTTATTACTCCCATTGACACCAATGATAGGAAGGCTTTCATTACTACCTCTGACCCCAGTACTGGGAACTTTGTTACCTCCATTGACACCAATGCTGGTGGGGATTTTATTACTTCCACTGACATCAATGATAGGAAAGCTTTCATCATTACTCCCCCTGACCCCAGTTCTGGGGGACTTTTATTGCTCCCACTGACACCAATGATAGGACAGGTTTCAACACTACTTTCACTGACTCCAGTGCTGAGGGGCTTTTATTTCTTCCACTGACACCAATTCAGGGGCAGCATTTGGACCTCTGATGTGATCATGTTTACTTCAACTAACTTCTGATGCTGGGACATCTTTTTTCCCCCTACTGACCACAATCTGGACTCCAGACAGTTTGATGGACAATGAAATGGCCCTTTGGCCCCTGGTCCAAAGAGAAGACTTCATCATCATAGAAAGACCTTAATTACGCTCAGTACATCATACACATGGGCAGTATTGTGCAATATATCATAATTAACCATGGATGATTGCTGGCATCTTGGATCTCAGCCAACTGCACTATAACTCAATGTAGATTTTAAAAATCAGTTTGATGTTTTATATGACGAAATGGGTGGAAGATCTGGGGAAGGAGTTCACTTTAAAGGAATGGTCCAAAATGCCTGGGTATGCATCAAAATCCTATATAAATACATCACTGATAGAGGCTAACTACAATGTACTGCTCAGTTGGTACCTGGCACCAACGAGAATAGCCTCATTTGTCCCAGGGACCTCTCCTTCTTGCTTTAGAGGGTGCGGGCAGGAGGGTACGGTCCTTCATACGTGGTGGACCTGCCCGAAGGTGAAGCACTTCTGGATTCATCTTTACAATTTCATCTACTCCCTAACTCAGGTGAATGTGGTTAAGTCCCCGAAACAGGCGCTTTTGGGTTGCCCCATGGGTGGTATCTCAAAACCGGCAAGGAAACTCATAGCGTTTATATTCACAGCAGCCATATAGCAATAGCCAGATTCTGGAAAACCACCACGCCATGATCCCTTTTGATTTGGTGTAAAACAAGTTATCATGGATCATTGTCAATGAGCACCTCTCAGCGACCCTTCTAGACAAACAGGACCTGTTTAAAAAGGTTTGGGAACCTTGGATTAAATATGATGACCCCCGTGAGAATTTAGAGGGTGACTATATACATCTCAATGAGTGCACCTTATCAATTATTTTACCTTTTCTACTTTTCTTCACATTTCTCTATCCTTGATATTTTCTTCTCCACCCTTTTTTACCCCCCCCCCCCCCAGCCCCTTGTCTCTTCCTCTCCATTATAGGGGGCTCTTCTCTTCGGGCCCTTCCTTTGGGGGGGAGGGGGGACTGGGCCTTGGGACCGCAGTGCTGACACAATGGAGGGAACCGGACGGCCCATGTTCCGGTTGTGTGGTCTGGCCTGGTCTGTGGTCTGGGGGGGACTATTGTTTACCATTAGAGGACAAAGACGATGTTTGGTCATGTTTTTTGTTCTTTTTCCACTATACAACTATGCTGTGCGACTTATGAAACACAGGAGCGACTGGAGATGATTGCTTAGGATTCAGGAATGAAGAAGTATTTACTTTTGGAAAATTTTTAATCATTTATGAATATGAAACTGTACAATGTAGTTTTCAAACACACTGGCATTACTGATCTCTGCTTTTGAAAATACAATCTCCCTCCCTGCCATATTCTCTGGGGTCAATTTATAAAATAAAAATTGAATAACTATTCATCCAATACATCTGCATGTACCTCAGTTCTACGCCAAGTGAGCTGGAACGAATGTTCTTAGTCTATTTGCTCTTCTGAATAAATGATGTTTTACTATTAGCTGCAGTAAAATACAGCATTATGGCCACTAGATGGAGCCGAGGAGCACATGAATTATGTCTTTGTAACAAAAGATACATTGGCATGGGCGTCCGCAGAACTTTTTTCAGGGGAGGGCATAATTTTAAGGTCATCCATGCTCTGCCCCTTTTTGACAATGTCATTATTACATTATCACGGTCAGAGACTGCAGACATAGTATAGGAGATGGTCAGAGACTGCAAACATGATACAGGAGATGGTCAGAGGCTATGGACATAGTACAGGAAACAGTCAGAGACTGTGGACATGGTACAGGATACGGTCAGAGACTGCGGACATAGTACAGGAGATGGTCAGAGACTGTGGACATGGCCAAAGAGACTGTCAGAAACTGCATACATGGCTCAAGAGGATAAGGACCTACTGGGGAACCCCCGATCCGATCCCTGATGCCAGAGGGGGGGCAATTGCCCCCCCCTTGCCCCTACCTGCGGACGCCCATGTACATTGGGGTTAATTTACTAAAACCGGAGAGTGCAAAATCTGGTGCAGCTGTGCATGGTAGCCGATCAGCTTCTAACTTCAGTTGGTTCAATTAGGCTTTGACCAAAAATGCCTGGAAGCTGATTGGTTTCTTTGCAGAGCTGCACCAGATTTTGCACTCTCCGGTTTTAGTAAATCAACCCAGCTGTAACAGCCCACTCTAGAGAATGTTAGAGGTAATTATCAAATAGAAGTAAACATTGTTAACCTTTTGGTTACATTTATTTTCTAATTCCCTCTAGCATTCTCTAGAATTGTTACATTCAGTGGGCAGCTGG
Source organism: Glandirana rugosa (assembly GCA_018402905.1). Taxonomy (NCBI): domain Eukaryota; kingdom Metazoa; phylum Chordata; class Amphibia; order Anura; family Ranidae; genus Glandirana; species Glandirana rugosa. Next base: position 68,982 of record BLSH010266996.1, on the reverse strand, counting down.
TGCTCAATTTTCTTGGCGAGGTGTCCTCCCTCAGGCAGCCCAATGGATGGGTCACTGGTTACATTGTATCTTTTGTTACAAAGACATATTTGCTAAGCTCCTCAACTCAGTGTAGTGGGCATAATGCTGTACTTTGGGGCTGATAGTAAAAGATTATTAGAAGTGATGAGCATAGGAAATACAGAAATCTTTGTAAAAAAAGATGCGATGTAATGATTCCAAAACGAAATCTAGAGTAGATTAGAAAATAAATGTAACCAATGCTTAACAATGACAATGGTTACATTTGCTAACTTCTTCTAGTGCTCTCTAGAATTGTTAAACTGTTACAACAAATCTCTTGCCATAATGGGTATTGCATATCCTGTGCTCCTCAACTCCATCTAGTGGCCTTAATGTGATATTTCACTACTGCCTGTAATAATAGAGCCCATCAGTAACACCCCTTTCACACCAGGGCCGCCCGAGCGTTAGCGGTAAAACACAGCTAATTTATGGCGCTTTACCGCCCGTTATAGCAGCGCTTTGGCACCACTATTCGGGACGCAGCGGTGCACTTTTAAACACCCCCCCCCCCACAAGGGGTTAAAAGTGTCAGCGCTGTTGAAGCGGTGTTCAGGCGCTTCAGGAGCGCTGCCCCATTGTTTTCCTTGGGCAGGGGCGGTAGAGGAGCAGTGAATACACCGCTCCCACACCTCCCCAAAGATGCGGTTTGCGTGACTTTTTTTACCGTCCCTCAAGCACACTGCCACAGTATGAAAGCACTTGGACTTTCACACTGGGGTGTATTGGGGGGGGGGGGGTTCAGGCGCTTTTCAGTCACTATTTTTAGCGCGAAAGTGCCTGAAAAACGTTCTGGTGTGAAAAATAGCCTAAAGAAAGAAGAAGAAAGTTTTTGCACAATTTGCACACAACCGATGCAGATTCAGTGGACAAATGGCTATGCAAATTATTTCTAAACTCCTCTGTGTCCTCTGTGGGGCGATCCATCCTTTCGATCAGTCCTGGCTATTATTGTCTGACTGGGGTCTGCTCCAAAATCAGAAATTTTGTGGTGGTCACTGGAACATTTTTCAGCAGACTTTGTCTCACTGCCTGTTGTTTTTCCAGGACAAGAAGTCAAATCTCCCTACACTGGTCGTCATTTATTTAGCTAAAGCACTGTATTTCATTAACAGAGAAAAAATTAAACACTTGACACGAATGATACAACTACCAAACCAATTTTCATGGATAGGCATGAGAAGAGGAGGTAGACGTGTTTCGCACCACAACCACAAGTAATGCAGTCATGGTGAATGTAGGTGAATATAGACAATATGATTAATACTCATTTTTTGCATTTATATTTCATAGTCTGAAGAGAAATAAGGTCCAGAAGAAGCACATTGTTGCGAAACGCGTCGACCTCCTCTTCTCATGCCTATCCATGAAAATTGGTTTGGTAGTTGTATCATTCCTCATTCATGTGGAACCATTAATTCCCTATTTTATGTATTTTTCATGTATTGTTTGTAATTTTATAATTAATTGTTTCTAAGATGTTGCAACATGTCTTTTTTAAATACGATTTAATAAATATAATTTTTACTCAAATCCATCAGTTTCATGAGTGCCGGCAAAGTCCATTTAATTAGCTTATTCACCCGACACGATCATTCGTGTCAAGTGTTTAAATTTTTCTCTGTTACTTAGGATGGTGGCACATTTTGGCATGATTTTCTTATAGTATTTCATTAACAATTGCAAGCTCAGTCTTTAATAAAACAAAACCTTTCGCCATTATTTGATACATCTCAGTGCTGCGCTTCTCCTGCAGCCATTTTTCCGTCCACATGCAGTCCAATGAAGATTGCATGGCTTGGAGGGATTTCCTGATGGTGGCAACAGTGGGCCATGCCTGCTGAAAAGTCCACTTTTCATTTCCATCAGAAGCCCCTAGGACAGGGTGACAACTTAGGAGAACAATGGGGAAACTAAGACAAAGTGTTGTCACCCTATAACAGGAAAGGCCTCAAGAAACGTCATGGCAGGATCGCCAGGGATTATTAATTATTATTAATACAAATCTGCAGATTTTGAGAAATATGTATTTATTTTTTTTTGGCAATGGCATTAAGCTTAACCACTTACCGACCACATTGTATACATTTACTGCTGCACTGTGGCAGCTCTGTGTAAATTGTGTATATAAATGGCGATTGGCACCGGTCACACACTGCGCGATCGCCTACAAGGCCGGTGCTACCACTAGGCAAACTAGGCAGCCGCCTAGGGGCAACTGCTGCCTAGGGGCGCCCGGCCACTGGTTTCCCTCCGCGTCTCCATGCTCTGCAGGCTGCATCATGTAACTAACTCAGTCTCAGGCAGCTGCTCCGTCCGACCGGTAGTGTAATTAGGGACGCAGCACAGCACTGGAGCCAGTGCTAGAGGAAGCAGAGCTGATGCTTCCTGTATAGCGCCACCTCCTGTCACATTGGCAGGGCACAGGGAGTGGAGTCAGGGGTGGAGCCAATGGGGGGTGGCAAAATGAGGTTTCGCCTAGGGTGTCAAAATTCCGTGCACCAGCCCTGATCGCCTAATACAGAGGAAGAACGGGGAACCGCGCAAGGTAAATACGGCGGTTTCCCGTTCTGTCAAGCGGCATGACAGTGATCTACTGATCCCTGTCACCGGGATCAGTTAGATCTGTCATGCCCCTGCCAGCCCAGACCCCACACAGTTAGAACACAGTGAGAGAACACGTTTAACCCTTTGATCGCCCCCTAGTTTTAACCACTTCCCTGCCAGTGACATTTACACAGTAATCAGTGGCTATTTTTAGCTCTGATCGCTGTATAAGTGTTAATGGTCCCAAAAAAGTATCAAAAATGTCCGACGTGTCCGCTGCAATACCACAGTCCCGCTAAAAATCGCAGATCGTTACCATTACTAGTAAAAAAAAAAAAATAATAATAAAAACGTTATCTCATCCTTTGTAGATGCGATAACTTTTGCTCAAACCAGTCAATAATTTTATTTACCAAAAATATGTGGAAGAATACATTTTGCCCAAAACTGAGTAATAAATGTGTGTGTGTATATATATATATATATATATATATATTATATATATATATATATATTTTTTTTTGGATATGTATTGTAGCTAAAAGTAAAAATATAGTTTTTTTTTTAAATTGTCGCTCTTTTTTTGTTTATAGCGCAAAAAATAAAACCACAGAGGTGATCAAATACCACAAAAAGAAAGCTCTATTTGTGGGGAAAAAAGGATGTCAATCTTGTTTGGGTGCAACGTTGCACGACCGCGCAATTGTCAATTAAAGCGACGCAGTGCCGAATCACAAAAAGCTCTCTGGTCAGGAAGGGGGGTAAATCCTTCCGGGGCTGAAGTGGTTAAAATATCAATTTAAGCTCAGATTACATAGCACAAATTTGTAAAATTGTATATAAGTAAATATATCCCTGAAATTAAGTTAAAGTGATTCTAAAGGTATTAATAATAAATAAATAAACTAACATGTTATACATACCTGCTCTGTGTAATGGTTTTTCACAGAGCAGCCCCTGATCCTCTATTTTTGGGTCCCCCCCTGGTGGTCCTCGCTCCTACCCCCTTCCAAGCCACACACCTGTGAATGGATATTTCCCTCTTTCTTCTCATTGGCTCACTGGCTGTGATTTGAAAGCAGCAGGAGCCAATGGGCCCACTGTTGTGTGAGCCAATGAGGAGAGAGGGAATTGAGAGAGCCACTGCTTTCATGCACATCGCTGCATAAAGGGGAGCTGGGGGGTGGGAGCTGCACCGAGAATATAGAATAGAATGCAATAAGGTAAAAAAAAAGTATGCCTTTAGAACCACTTTAAATAATCTTTCTATTTCTTTGGTAAGGAGATACAAAAAATTACCCAACACCTTAAAATAACTGCATTATGGCCACTAGATGGTGCTAAGAAACCTTCTTATGATAGTCACCGCCATCTAGTGGCCGTGCAATTCAAATGTCTGTCTGGGGAAAATACAGCAACATGGCCACTAGATGGTGCTAAGAAACTTTCTTATTTCTTATGATAGCCACCACTATCTACTGGCAGTGCAATTCAAATGTCTGTCTGGGGAAAATACAGCATTATGGCCACTAGATGGTGCTAAGAAACCTTCTTATGATAGCCACCACTATCTAGTGGCCGTGCAATTCAAATGTCTGTCTGGGGAAAATACAGCAACATGGCCACTAGATGGTGCTAAGAAACTTTATTTCTTATGATAGTCACCGCCATCTAGTGGCAGTGCAATTCAAATGTCTGTCTGGGGAAAATACAGCAACATGGCCACTAGATGGTGCTGAGAAACTTTATTTCTTATGATAGTCACCACCATCTACTGGCAGTGCAATTCAAATGTCTGTCTGGGGAAAATACAGCAACATGGCCACTAGGTGGTGCTAAGAAACTTTCTTATGATAGCCAGCACCATCTAGTGGCCATAATGTCGTATTTTCCCTATTCACACATTTGAATTGCACAGAATAAATTTACACTTAAAGTCTCCATCAAAAACCCATGTGACAGACTGACAACGCAGGAGCACAATTGGGAGCCAGGATTAAAGCGTTGTCACCCTATAACTGGAAGTGCCTGAACAAGGATCTTTATAGCAGGATCACCAGGGATTATTTTAATAAAATCTGCAGATTTAAAGATGTTGAAAGTGACGTTTGCCATTACAAAACAAGTTAAAGCTTAAAAAAGATAAAAAGTTGTAAAATGCATGTAAATAAATTTATCACAAAAATAATAATAAGCTGATGAGTGAAGTTAGAAAAATGATGGAATATCTGGATGTGCCACCGACCTGTGTGGTGAAGTAGTAGTCGGCCGGGTCCTGTATCAGGTATGGCCAGGCTCGGGATTATATAGGATGTGGGGTGGAGGTGTGATCGTACATTCAATGGGTGTGGCACAGTAATTAGTTCCCAGTTCTTGTTTTTTTTTTTTTTTCGGGATTTCCATTGTTGTAGCTCATAGATAACATCACTTTGTCATCAGAGTTTCAGATATACAATACCAATGAGAAGCACAGGGCAGTGAACACTCAGCTCTATAATTAGGAGGTTGGCATGCATGGTGACATTTAATTGGGATCTTCCTTGTCCATTTACTAATCCAAAGTGTGCCCTCCTGGAATTCAGCTGATTCATTTCCTTCATCCTCCATGCAAACCTACTTTACAAATCTCCATGAAAAATTCACAATATACAGTAACAGTATCATTCTTCAAATAAAATCTTCAACTTTCATCATAAAAACCCAACTATGGGCAAAAAATAAAAAATCCCATGCAGTGGTTCCTTCTACTAACCCAAAGGGATAATTTACACTTGCTTTAAAATGTGGCATTGGAGACGCTTTTTTAAAACACTCTGAATGCCAATCAAAGCTCCTGTCACTAAATAAAATGGTTGCCTGTTTGTACATTGCATTTGTTTTGCTCTGCTGCAAGAATGATACCCCATGTCATTTTCTTGGTGCTTTAAAACATCTCCAAAGCCTCCAAGTCTATAACAACAGCAGCACCGGCAGCTTTTAAGGGTACTACTGAGCGGGTAATCAGCAAAGCTGGGGGTACTACTCAATGGGGGATCAGCATAGCTTAGGGTAACTACTGAATTAGGGATCAGCAGGACTGGGGGTTACTACTGAGTGGGGGATCAATAAAGCTGGGGGTACTACTGAGTGAGGGATCAGCAGAGCAGGGGGTTATTACTGAGTGGGGGATCAGCACCACTGGGGGTACTACTGAGCAGGTCATATGCTGATCAAGGGTACTAATAAGCTGGAGATCCGCTGAGTGGGAATCCTACTGAGCCCCTTTTAATAGAAAATCAACACACACAGGGCATTTGCCAAGCTTCATTAAAACATCAAAAAAGCATCCCAGAAGCATTAAAAACACATTTAAAAAAGCATGTTGAAGCTGTGTGTTAAATTCGAAGCAAGAGTATATGAGCCCTAACTGTTTGTTTTGTTCAGGGATGACCAGAAAGCTTTATACTCACCGGATCCTCCGCTACATTGGCAAATGGCGCTCACCCATGTTCCAGCGATGCACTGTTCCTGACGTGCTCATGTCCAGAGCGGGTCTATGGGCTTAATGACATCAAGAATAGTGCACTGAACAAGATTAGTGGGGGGGAGTGGGAGGGGGCAGGACCTGCATGGACCGGTCTTGTTCTGGAAGGATCAGAGGATTAGGTAAGTATATCTTCCATCTCTGAGGGTGATAGTGCGCCGCCTCTCCACTGGAGTTTCTAAAAAAAAAAAAAATATGCCGCTGGTACATGGCTGTCCTGGCTTTTTTGGGTAACTTGCTGTCCGCTGGCAGCAATTCCCAAAGCCTATTGGTCGGCCATTAAAGAGAATATATGTGCTCCAGAAAAGCGCATATATATTCACTGCCTCTGGCCTCAGTCACTGTCTTTCAGACAATGACTGATTGATCGGGGGCAGGGGCGGGACTGGCGGACGTGCTGGTGCTAAGTCGGACGGCACGCATACATGGGATTGCCACCGGTCGGCCGTGTGATCGAGAGCGGCCTGACTCGACTCCCGTGCCCTGGGCCTGAGGCAGGTATGTGCTGCTGTGCTGTGTACTGGTTGGCTGCAATACCTGTGTACTGGCTGGCTACAATACCTGTGTACTGGCTGGCTACAATACCTGTGTACTGGCTGGCTGCAATACCTGTGTACTGGCTGGCTGCAATACCTGTGTACTGGCTGGCTACAATTTCTGTGTACTGTGTGTGTTACTGGCTGCAATATACTCCACCTTTGATGCTGGGGCTGTATACTGAATCCTGTGATGCTGAGCTGTATACTCCTGACACAATAGGTGGAATACAGGGGATGGAGTGAGTGGATTCTATAAGGGGTGGGGCTTATGAGAAGTGGGAGGGGTCAAAAAGCAAGGACGGGGCCTGGCGCCCCCGCCCCCCCCATCCTAAAACTTCACCAGCCTCCACTGATTGCAAGGGAAGACTTTTTTTTTAATCAGAGTTGGGTTTTCCACTTGAAGTCCAGCCCTTTTCTGGAACTTTTTGTTTAAAAGTATAAATCAGTGTATTTTGCTAGAAAACTACGTAGAACCCCCAAACATTATATATTTTTTTTCAGCAGAGACCCTAGAGAATAAAATGGTGATCGTTGCATTATTTTACGTCACACTCTTTCAAACTCACTTTTTTAGGAAAAAATATACTTTAATGTATTAAAAAAAAAAAAAAACACAATATTTAGTAAATAGATACCTAACATGTCATGCTCTAAATTTGTGCACGCTCGTGGAATGGCGACAAACTATGGGACATAAAAATCTCCATAGGCAATACATTTTATATAAGTTACCTGCTTAGAGTTACAGAGGAGGTCTAGTGCTAGAATTATTGCTCTCGCTCTAATGATCACAGTGATACCTCACATGTGTGGTTTGAACACCGTTTACATATGCTTGAGCGACTTACGTATGCGTTCGCTGCTGCGTGCGAAAACAGAGGGATGGGAGACCTTTCATTTTTTTTTTTCTTATTTATTTATTTATTTTTTTACACTGTTCCGTTTTTTATTATTTTTTTTATCACTTTTTTTTTTTAACACCATTTAAACATCCCCTGTAATAGAAATAAGGATGGCATTTCTTCCTTATTGAGAGATCTGGGGTCTCTCAAAATCTTTTTTTTTTTTTCTTTTATTTTTTTTTTTTTTAGCTTTTGCTTTAATAATAAAAAAAATGTATTATGGCCCAGGAACAGGAAGTGACGTCAGACGTTGCTGCAGTATGGTGAGGGTTGACCCATTGATTGGGCCATAAAATGTCTATAGGCGAGTTCTTTGTATTTGTACTTTTTCTTTTTTCTGTGTGTGTGTTTTAATCACAGCCTCCTGCACAAGTATTGTGTCTCTTATTATCACTATTATACAGGATTTATATAGCGCCAATAGTTTGTGCAGCACTTTACCAGGGGTCAGCAAGTGTCCTTCAGTTCTCTGCTTATGGGATTTGCTTTAATGTATACATAATAGCACTTTGGCATCAGAGTTCAGATATACAGTGCCAATCAGGAAGCACAGGGCACCGAACACTCAGCTCTATAATTAATAGGCTGGGAGGCTATGATGTCTCAATGTCATTTTATTGGGCACTTCCTTTTTCCTTGTGATAATTAGATCAGAAATTCGCTGACCTGCTTCTTTCATTCTTAATTCTATCCTAGCTTTACAAATCTTCATAAAAGAATTCCCGGCATAAAGAAATTCTGGCCATATTTTGCTTAATAGGTTGATTTCCTTTGATTGTCAGCTCCACCTAGTGGCCATAATGCAGTATTTATACCCAGTCATGTTACTGACCTGTCGCCAATTAACCAAATTAGTTGAAAAAATGCTTTA
>BLSH010266996.1:47441-59245 GCA_018402905.1 Glandirana rugosa | reverse complement strand
ACACATTTTAGATGTATTTTTGTTTACGTTAATAAACGTTTAGAGTATTTGGGTGTAAAATAAGTGTTACCTTTTATCTTTAGTATAGTTTACAAAGTTGACTCTTTTACCTGTCAAAATTCTTTTGACTACCGTCGTTGTTCAGAGTTTTTTCACATGTTTTTCGACCGATTCACCCACCATGATTGTTCCTAAAGAAAGACAGTGATATTTCGTAAAAAAGTTGATTAAACCAATTAACCGCTGTCCAGTCATTGTACTGACCCATATTTATGACGTAATACCGGTGATCCACCTCGACTGTTAGTTTCCTTTAGTTGGATAATTCGTTTTATACCGGTCTTACATTTTCTCAGTTGAAACATTTGATATGATTTCTATTTTCCATTGTGAATAAAATGTGGGTTTATGAGATTTGCAAATAATTGCATTTGTTTTTATGTAGATTTTACACAGCGTTCCAACTTTTTCTGAATTGGGGTAATATTTCAGGAAATTATGTATATTATGGGCACACTGGATTGCCATAATAATTATTTTCTACATAGCGTTTTGTGAGTGCAGATTCTATATTCTGGAGATATATGGGATCCTTCCAAAGTTACCTATATGATCTAACTTCTCAACCACCGGCCCGTGGCCTCCCTTCTTCTCCCAAACCTCCAACTAGATACAGATCCAGTAACCCCCATAAATAAAGCCCAAACATGTCACAGTATGCAGCAACAATATCATCTGAAAACAAAAATCTCCACTTTTTATCATCAGGGCTCATTCACATGGGAGGTAGCCAGTGGTGACCCATCCATTAGGGGCACACGGGCACTGCCTCCCCATCTGGCCCCCTAATCTACATGCAGGGTGCCGGATGCATTGATTCCAATTGGGGGGGGGTGGGTTAAGCATGTGATTAGAGCCAGAGGTTCTAATAAGCTTCAAAAAAGGGTGGGCTCAGGGTGCAGAACACTGCACTCTGAGCCCACCCAGTTGTGACAATAGTGAATGAATATTTGCTGTTATCACACTGAGACTCCTCTCGGCCAATCAAGAAGTGGGTCCTGAGCACTGCACTCCGAGCCCACCCAGTTGTGACAATAGCGAATGAATATTCACTATTCTCGCACTGAGACTCCTCTCGGCCAATCAAGAAGTGGCTCCTGAGACCCATCACCCGATTGGCTGAAAGGACAGGCGATCCTATTGGATGCCTAGGAGGAGGAAGGAGACACACAGCGGAAGCTGCAATGATGCAGAGGAGGAGGAGACGCCTGCCCGTGCCCGCCGGAGCGCTGCCCGCCCTGAACCTATATGGGGTAAGTGCAGGGCTGGATGACCCACTGACCAACCGCGAGACCCCCGGGGGGGTGCGGGTGTCTCGACCGAGCGGAAGTGGGGGGTGTGAGGGGCTTGCCACTGGCCGACCCGGGGGGTGGGGGGCTTGTCGCCAGCCGACACTCGTGGTAGCCATTGCCACCCCTCTGAAAAGTGACCTGCCGTGGATCACTTTTCAGAGATCAGTTGACAGGCGGCTGGAATGTGATATGTCTCCTCACTGCTTGTTTTATCCCTGAAAAAGCTGAACCACCATACCACCAGCCACGTTTATTGTTGTAGGCCAGTTTGGGGGTGCCCCCATTCACTTCAGTGGGTTGCATTCTGGCGGTACTGCCCATTGAATGCAACAGGGGGTGTAGTTATTTTCCACAGCTGCACAGCTAAGCCGATCTTGGTTAGGATGTGTGAATGTGAAAGCCTCAGTCAATACCGCTCCTCAGACCATATCCCCCTAACGTACTTCGCCATGCCCACCAGGCTTCGATTATAGAGGACCACTGTTATTAAGCCCCGGTGGGCTTTCACATTCACACATCCTAACCAAGACCGGCTTAGGTGATTGCTTACATTTTCCCTACTATGGTTACTTTTATTCAATGATTAAGGGAAGGGAAGGGAAGGGAAAGGAAAGGAAGGGAAAGGGAAAGGGAAGGGGAAGGGAAGGGGAAGGGAAGGGAAGGGCAGGGCAGAGCAGGGAAGGGAAAGGAAGGGAAGGGAAGGGAAAGAAGGGGAAGGGAATGGAAGGGAAGGGAAGGGAGATATCTTGAATAAAAAAAACTTTTCTACTGAGGTGCACTTTAATAATCATCATGTCTGATCCAATCACTCTCTCCCTTTTTTTGGATTAGTATGGTGGTGAAGATTTGGTTTACAGTATATGACATGGATGTGTATTTCATGGAGGAATATAAAGTGACACGGAGATGTGTGATTGAGTATATTCGATTTTATTAACAAATCAAAAACGGCTTCACAGGGAAATCAGATAATTGTTTTTATATTCCAATCAATGACAACAGTTTGTATCTGCTTAATTGCAACATTGTATCTGTTACATTTAGTTACAAATTTCCTATATATATGCCGCCCTCTGCTGTTCAGTGACAGCACAACAATATCTATGCACATATATTTTATTTTATTGGTACTTATATAGCACTGTCTTTTTACGCAACACTTTACATATACAATATATTATACATTCACATCAGTCCCAGCCCTCAAGGAGCTTACAATCTAAGTTTCCTAACTCACATTCATACATATGGTAGGACCATATAAATATACTGTATATCTTAAAACTTTACTGATTTTTGACAGTGCAGAACCATTTGTGTTTACACAACAATCTATATTGATACAGAACAATATGAAACATGGTGGTAATTGACTTTAAATCATAACTAAAGGGTAAATCGGAAATTGTTAGCTGCCCCCAGAACAGGAATAGAGGTGGCCCTTGTTCCCATGACCATTGTCTAAGGCTTGATTCACATCAATGCATTTTGCTTTTTAGTATTTTTTCACTGCTTTTTGCTGTGCTTTCTGTGTTTTATAACCGCGTTTTTGATGTGTTTTTACGGCTATTTTGCGCTTTTTATTATTAATTTTTTTTTATATTTTATTTTTTGGGAAAATTTTGTTGCTAGGCAGATTTAAAACGCAAATCGCGGTAAAAACGCAGCACTTGCGTTTTTATTGCATGCCCATTGAAGTCTATTACCTGCAAAATGCTGATTTTTGCATGAAAAAAAGTCCCCAACCCTTTCCAAAAATGCAGAGGCACAAAAAAGCATTGATGTGAACATGTTCCATAGGGACCCATGTAAAAAAAATTCTCTGCGTTTCTGCAAACTGCATCAAAAAACGCACTAGTGTGAATCGAGCCTAAGGCTGGATTCACACCGATGCATTTTTAGTGCTTTTTGCATTTTGCACATTTGCACTGCAGAACAAGATCCATAGGAAATCATGTTAATGGACTGCAGTGCAAATCTGCAAAATGCAAAAAGCACTAAAAATGCATAGGTGTGAATCCAGCCTGAGGCCGGATTCACACCTATGCAAGTTGCAGTTTTCATATTCCGGGTGCATTTTGCATTTTTCAATACACGTTTTTGTTCCACTGAAGTCTATGGAACCAAAAACCAGAAAAAAAAGTCCCTGACCCTTTCCACAAATGTGAATTACATCCATAGAAAGCCATGTTAAATGGACTGTAGTGTGTTTCTGCAAAACTGAAAATGGGCTAAAAAATGCATAGGTGTGAACTATGCATTTTAGTGCTTTTTGCATTTTGCAGATTTGCACAGCTGTCCATTTATCACGGTTTCCTATGGAACACATTCTGTAGTTCAAATCTGCAAAATGCAAAAAGCACTAAAAAATGCATAGGTGTGAATCCAGGCTCGATTCACATCAATGCATGTTGCTTTTCAGCGTTTTTTTCACTGCTTTTTGCTGTGCTGTCCTCATTTTTTTACCGCGTTTTGCGTTTTTTTATTTGTAATTTTTTTATAATATATTTTTTTTTGGGGGGCAAATTTTGTTGCTAGGCAGATTTAAACCGCAAAATGCGGTAAAAACGCAGCACTTGCGTATTTCATGCTTGCCAATTGAAGTCTATTACATGCAAATTGCTGCTTTTTGCATGAAAAAAAGTCCCCAACCCTTTCCAAAAATGCAGAGACACAAAAAAGCATTGATGTGAACATGTTCCATAGGAACCCATGTTAAAAAAAATTCCCTGCATTTTTGCAAACTGCAAAATGCATAAAAAAAACACATAAGTGTGAATGGAGCCTAAAACACAGACTGAAATCTAATTTTGCAATACAAAGCCCAGAGCTCATACACATGTAACAGAATACTAGTAGAAAGATCCTGCAAAACAAATGCATGTCAGCCCATACAGTGCTTCCTTACATGTGTTTTGATGCATAAATGTCCATAACAGTTCACATCCATAAAATACTTCTTGCTTTCCTCTAATTCAGTCTTCAATCCCAGAATGACATATCTACACATGTACATCTGTTTACATGCATGCACACATATATAACTGACCAGGGACGCAGAATTTTCTACTTTAATGTCATGCAGCTGAATGCAGTGCAAGAATTCTGAGATTAATGCAGTTGTGTGTGCATGAGTCTAAAATATAGAATACGGCTGCATTCAGGTCCATAAAATACTTTACACTGTTTGCTGCATTTTTCACGCCCATGTGCATGAGGCCAAATTGGAATGCCCAATATTAAAACTATATATATATATATTTAACATACAGATACTTTTATATATGTAGCACCCTGGTATTAGGCAGGGTTGCTAACAAATTTAGTTTGCTAGGTGGTAACTAGCCTGGCTAATTTTTAGGGAGATCCACTGACTTTTCCCTAAATCTGGGTTTGATGCACCTCTCTCTTCTGTCACTAGGTGGCATTGCTGCATGTGGCACTGGATTGACAAAGGCATAGTGAATCCAGATTAGGGTTGTATAGGTTGTCTCAGCAAATTGGCAGGGGTCTCTTTGCCCCTTTGCCTGCTGGGAGAGCTTATTTATTCGGGAGAAGTCAGGTGATCGGGGTTCTGTGCCACCTGGATGGCTGTCTGGGTGGACATGTGTTGTACTGCTCCAGGGTTGCTAGGCCAGAAGCCTGAGGCCTATCCCACAAGCACCTGGCTGCTAGGCTGTCTGAGACCTATTCAGGACTGAGAGAAGCAGCGTGGGGTTGGGGCTTCAGGCCTTGAGCCTAATCAAGTTGTAGAGGTTCAGACGGACGGGGAACCAAATTGTTGCCAGAGGCAAAGGAGAAGCAGTTGCCATCAGGGACGGCAACTCAGGTTGCCTTCAAGTGAGGATCAAGGCCAGGGGTTAAGGGGAACCAGTCGCCACTAAGGTATAAACCCTCCTGTTATCAGAGGCCAGTGTATGAAGCCTAAAGAAGTACCAGAGCAGTCTTTTCACTAGCCAGGGACGGTGAAGAAGTGGGAAAGCTTCAGCAGAGTGCCAAGCCAGGGACCCAGTGGGTTAGCAGGGGTGAAACTTGAGGAAATATACAGCCGGTTAGCTGTGGAAGAGCTCAGGGGATCCAGTGACAGCTGGGATCTTGAAGTCTAATGAGAGACCAGGAGCTCAGTGAGTGAAGATCTACAGTAGGATACTGTGAGATGCATTAGAAGATCTATAACGGGTTACTGTGAGTTACGTGTACAGATCTGCATTGACTGTTGAAAGTTTAGTTGCCATAAGAGACAGCAGTTCTACTAATACAAATGCTGAAACCAGCTTGAAGGCCCTCTACCTGTATAGCTGTCTGCCTATTATTTTTGTCTCAGAGTCTACCAATTGCTATTGCATCTGCCTAAGAGTGTCCTGGCCCTAACCCTCTCTCCACCAGTTCTGTTAAGAGACAATAAATCTCTTTTTCTTGCATCCAAAAAGTGACTCCCATGTTTCCAACTTGCATTACACGCACCATGCCTAATAACCCGCATTTCGAGGAAGGATGTCCGCTCTCCCTGACACACACACACACACACACACACACACACACACACACACACACACACACACAGAGTCTGACTTTATCTTAGCTTCCTGTAATCTTCAGGTTGTCAGAGGGAGGGTCAGCACTTTAACCTGTAAGGCTTTAGTTGCAGGGGACACATTTGGTCTTTTTACTTCCTTCCAGAAATTTGAATCCAGGCTTACAGAAACAGCCAGTGATACACTGCTGGGTGCACACCTGGCCTGGGCGCCTTTTGCTGCATGGAGAGTAACAGGCACTTTCACACGCCTTATATACTTGACCCGGTGGGCACTCACTGTCAGGGTCTGAAAATGTCAAGCAATAAAAAATGTATTAATAATGATATTTTGGACCAGCAAAATAAACTTTAGAAATAGACAAACATATAGGAGAGCCTTCCTGTCCCTGGAGACATTTTTAAAAAAAAAATCTTATTTGGTTCCCCAGGCTGCACTGCCCAGGAATGTCCTCTAGATGTCAGTATAGTGAGGGTTGAGCCATTGGTTGAGCCATTAAATTTATATAGGCAAGTTCTTTGTATTTGTACTTTTTTGTGTGTGTAGTGATCATCAATCTTTGTGTCAAAGCAGCGCTATAGATTCAACAAATATTGTGCAAAAAAAAACCCAGCAAAATATAAATTGCAATATGAGACAACAAATATTTAAACATGCGTGTTCCAATATGAAACAGTAAATAAATTACCAAAAAGTGCAATATGGAACAGCATTCAATATATTGTGGGGGGCTCTTCCAACACTTAGCCATGCATAAAGGTAACAACTAATGTGCAAACAAACACTGTGCATAAATAAATGTCCTTATGTCATAATAAAAAGGAATTTGTGAAGTCCATAGTGAGAACAAAGACCATTGGCATGTGCTCTTCCAACTCAGGGGTAAAGAGATCCACCGCTGGCTAAGAATAATCATCACGCCTTTTACCAGACAAGATGGGCCAAAGGATATAAAGGCTAAAAGCGCATACAACAACATGTTAACACAGCCTGGGTGGTCAGCAAGGAAAACGATGGTCATCACTCCACAGTCAATCCCAATGAAATCCCAGGAAAGAAATACAAATCTCAATTGTGAAGTCAATATTAAGCATCAAAGTTTATTGAAAGCTTACAGGGTTTCCTGACAAGCTTCACAGCATGGTGGATCAGTAGGCTGATAGTGTAGAGCAGGGAGCACTAGATGGTTCTCGATGGCTAATGCAGACGGACGCAGAGTAGCCACGCCCTTACGCGTTTCGTTAGCAGTGACGTCTTCTAGTGGGATGGATCATACACACAGCATCCCTCTGTCTCACTATAAATATACTCTGCTTGCACTGCGAGGGTCGTCCAGCTTTAATAGCTCGAGCGGACATACTCCCTCTAGTGGTCAGTCACCTGAACAGCACCTAAAAGTAAATGTATATAAAAAAACAATCTTGCTCCCTTATGGATAAGAGAGACAGTCCATGGCTTACTACCGAGCACCCAGATCACACCGGCCACACAGACCATACAATTGGGTTGCTCAAGTGAACCAAATCAAATAAATTTTAATTCACCTGTATGGGTTGGGTTGCAGGGGACACATTTGGTCTTATTACTCCCTTCAAGAAATGTGAATCCAGGTTTACAGAAACAACCAGTGATACACTGCTGGGTGCACGCCACATCTGGGCGGCTTTTGCCGCATGGAGAGTAACAGGCACTTCCACACTCATTATATACTTGATCCGGTGGACACTCATCGTCAGGAACTGAAAATGTCAAACAATAAAAAAATGTATCAATAATGATATTTTAGACCAGCAAAATAAACTTTAGAAATAGGTGTACATATAGGAGAGCCTTCCAGTCCCTGTGAATTTTTTTTTTTTTTTTTAAACGTATTTGGTTCCTCAGGCTGCACTGCATGGGAATGTCCTCTAGATGTCAGTAAAGTGAGGGTTGAGCCATTGAATGTATATAGGGATTTTTTTTTTTATTGTAAAGAAACTGCTGCCTTTCAACCAAATATAAACATTTTCCATTGCTTCCAAATCATAAACACATTTCACTCAAACAGAAATCTCTACACTTCACATATTATAATTTTTCCATCATTACTTTATAACAACTTTACCCTTTATTGCCATTCCTGGGCACTCATGCTATCAGGACCAAGCCTGATGCTAGCAGCCCACGTCATCATGGCTTTACATTCACTTAACAAAGGATTCCTATTTACCCCACATCATAGTTTATCTCTTCCATACCCTCCTCCTCCTATGAAATCTCAAAATCCTGAGCCCTGTTTTTCCCGAACAACTCGTATGGATTTTGCCCCTCCACCTCCTCATCGACTTCCTCAACAGGCCGGGAATTTTCCCCACCAGGCTGAGAATTTTCCTCAACAGGCCGGGAATTTTCCCCACCAGGCTGAGAATTTTCCTCAACAGGCCGGGAATTTTCCCCACCAGGCTGATAATTTTCCTCAACAGGCCGGGAATTTTCCCCACCAGGCTGAGAATTTTCCTCAACAGGCCGGGAATTTTCCCCACCAGGCTGAGAATTTTCCTCAACAGGCCGGGAATTTTCCTCACCAGGCTGAGAATTTTCCTCTCCCTGCTCCATGCCACTCTTACAATTTACACTTACTAATTTTACTTAAAATACAATTTATGTCCTTCTTCCCCCACAAATAGAGGTTTCTTTTGGTGGCATTTGATTACCTCTGCGTTTTTTTTTGTTTTTTTTTTGCGCTATAAACAATTTAAAAAAAAACAAATTTTTTGACTTTCTGCTATAATAAATATCCAAAAAAACGAATTTATTCATCGGCTCAGGCCAATATGTATCCTTCTACATATACTTTGGTGAAAAAAAAAATCCCAATTAGTGTATATTGATTGTTTTGTGCAAAAGTTATAGTGTCTACAAACTATGAGATATTTTTATGGCATTTTTATTTATTTATTTATTTTTTTTATAGCAATGGTGGCGATCAGCGATTTTTAGCGAGACTACGCTAAAAATATGCACTGTCACTGTACTAATGATACTGGCAGGGAAAGGGTTAACAGCAAGCGTGATCAAGGGGTTAAGTGTGTCCTCAGGGAGGTGCTGACTAACTGTGTGGGGGATGGACTGACTTTGTGAACACAGAGATCCGTGTTCCTGCTTACTGCTTAGCAGGAACACAAGATCCCTGTGCTCTCCCCTGTCAGAACGGCGATCTGCCTTGTTTACATAGGCAGATTGCTGTTCTGCCTCTCTGAGGAATGACTGGCGGGTCCTGGTGGACATTGCATCCGCTGTACCCGCTGATTGGCTCCCACTCTGTCAAATGGGCACGCACATCCACCCCTGGTATCTATTGCACAAAATGGCGTACAGGTTTGTGATTTCGCACAACAGAGCTGCCCTGCCACAGTATATATGCGGTGGGCGGTCTTTAAGTGGTTGATACTTAATGTTGCCAATATATTCCGGTAATAAGTGCAATGGCATTACAGCCAACAGAGTTTACAGTTCTTTGGGGGGTTTTTTTATTTAAAGTTGCAAAAAAGTCCATAAGCAATATTTCTGTTTGTTTATGAAACTTGGTTTTATTTATAAAGACGTTCTATATCACAATGGCTAAATCTGTGTCTGTAGTGCATGATCAATCCTTAAACCCATTTGATTTTAGTTGACTAAAATATGACTGTAGCGCCCCCATAGTGTAGGTGCGTTTTTCTAGAAGGGTTTTGCTAGGTGAGGTAAAATTTAGTCAGGCCTGAGTGTAAGAGCAGGCCTGAATGTTTTGATTTGGGCCGGGAGGAGTGGCTCAGGGAGGATTGAGTGGACTTGACAGATGAGGTCACCAGAACCTCCCACTTCTTTCTAGAAACCTGGGGAAGGTTTCCGGTCAGAGAGCTGGGGGATGGGTGGAGTATTTTAGGGAGCCCTGACCAATCCCCAAGCAGGATTGGCAGGGAGCAGGACTCCTTAAATACTCTGTGTCAGCCCAATCTGGGAGGAGTGTCGGGTGGAAGTCTGGAGATGTAGCAGAGGCACTATGGAGGCTCCTACCTGGGAGGTCCCCACATCTGGGGGGGGGGGGGGTGACCTTAAAGTGGTATTAAACCCATCCATTTAACAGTTTAAAAACCAGTTACATTTCCGGCACGTGCCGGAAATGTAACACTCCCATTGGTTGTGTTCTAAACCAAACTATCAAACCATCCAATGGCTGGTGTCATAGCTGATCACATGTGCAGCATCATGGCAGTTGTAGCTTAAACAGAGGCCAAGATGGCAGCTTCCTTGGCTGAAAATGATAGGAGGGTTTACTACCACTTTAAGGCCTGGAGGTTTGGTTGCAGCCAGGAGTGGTGGTGATTCCTGGAGTCGCACAGGGGAACAGGAGAACTGCGGAGGTGCTACAGGAGGAGAGAGACTTTTGGTGAGTGACGGTCCCTGTGAGCTGGAGGAGAAAGTGCTGGGGCAGGCTGGGAGAGGAATGGTGGACAGTCTGTGGAAGCCTTGGGAGCCAGTCAGGGGAAGGAGTGTCACTAAGGAAAAGCAGGTTGGTGGGACCTGGAAGAGAGATGGGCTGGGAGTTGTAGTCCATCAAAGGCCCGGTTGGCACTCAAGTACTTTGCTACGCCTTCAGGGGCCTGTGATCCCTGGCCTGTAATGGGTGTTCCTGAGGTCCTGCTGATACAGAGAAGGCCTCACTATGTGCTAGCCGCGGTGAAGAGAAAGGAACAGAGAAGCTTGATAAATTTCCTTTCAGGCTGGAAAGTAAGTGATGTGCTGGAGAAAAATAAAAGAGTAATAATCTGCAAGTTCTGTGCTAGAGAGAACTGTAGAAGAAACAGTCAGCAAGCTGAGTGCTGGTGGGTTGTGAGGAGTAACAGTCTGCAGAAAGATAGTCTGCAGTGCAAGTGAGCATATACAGGGGTGTATATGGAGTTCTTGTAATATAATTCCCACAGTCATCCCTTATCCCCATCCAAGTTATTTCACCTAAATAAAACAACAAAAACAAGAGCCGGCCTGTTCAGTGTCTCCGGATGTGTGATATATGGTGTGATGGAGGGAAGCTGAACCACAACTACCAGCCACTCTATAGGGAGCTCTTGGCTACATGACTAAAACTAAAACAATTCATTAAAACTAAATTGGCATTTTAGTCAAAAGTCTATGATAAAACTGTATAGAAATTGGACATCAATATTAAAGGAGTTGTAAAAGCAGAAGGTTTTTATCTTAGTGCATTTTATGCATTAAAATAAAAAGCCTTCTTTGTGTAGAAGCCCAATTACTTACCTGAGCCCCATCTCTGTCCAGTGATGTCCACGAGTCCCTCGGCCATCCAGGACTCTCCCTCCTGAGTGGCTGAGTCTCAGCAGTGGGGCCATTGGCTCCCACGGCTGTCAATCAAAGTCAGTTAGCCAATCGGCGGGAGAGGGGGCAGGGATGAATAGCAGTTCTGTGTCTGAATGGATAAATGGAGTTGCAGCTCAGCTCGGGTGCCCCCATAGCAAGCTGCTGGTTGTGGGGGCACTCGACAGGAGGGAGGGGCCAGGGGCACAGAAGAGGGACCTGAGAAGAGGAGGATCTGGGCTGCTCTGTGCAAAACCACTGCACAGAGGAGGTAAGTATAACATGTTTGTTATTTTTATTTTCTTAAAAATCACTTTAAAACTGTATAGAGGGATTTAATTCTTATATGTACCTGGTACGGCATCTATTGGTATGAAGGTGACACCTGGAAAACAAAAAGTGATTTATTAATCCAATAAATAATATTTTCATTTATTCTTGTAACAATTTTTCTTACAAAAAAAATTGTAACAATTTACAAAACAAGTTCTTAAACTTTATTTTACATTTTGTATAGGCCAGGGGAAGGTTACAAACTTCTGTAAGTTTTTTTTTTTTTTGGGGGGGGGGGGTTGCCATCTGT
>BLSH010266965.1:432796-444234 GCA_018402905.1 Glandirana rugosa | reverse complement strand
CCATTTTGAATCCAACCATATGCTGTGAAGATACGAGATGTGCAGCACCTGAAACTACGGATACTGGAAGCCTGTGCTAGCATTTCTCCTGCGGTGTTGCTATCAGTGTGTGAAGAGTGGGAGAAGAGGGTTGCATTGACAATCCAACACAATGGGCGGCACATTGAACACATTTTATAAGTGGTCAGAAACTTGTAAATAACTCATGAAAGAATAACGTTACGTTAAAACCAAGCACACCATTGTTTTTCTTGTGAAATTCCCAATAAGTTTGATGTGTCACATGACCCTCTTCCTATTGAAAAAACAAAAAGTTGGATTCAAAATGTCCGACTTCAAAATGGCCGCCATGGTCACCACCCATCTTGAAAAGTTTCCCCCCTCACATATACTAATGTGCCACAAACAGGAAGTTAATATCACCAACCATTCCCATTTTATTAAGGTGTATCCATATAAATGGCCCACCCTGTATACTCCGCAATATCCACAAAGGATATAAATCAATTTTGATTCACCAAATACCTTTGTAAACCTTTGGTCTTTTTAATGAATAAAGGAGTTTGCATTGGAGTGCAGCCATCCAGCCTTTCCTTGTTTCCATACTATTTAGCAAACTGTGTCTGCACCCTGCCACATACCTGGATGATTGCAGCCTTCGGACAGGTGATTCTCCTGAAGCGGTGCTTTTCTTCACTTACACTGGTTGGATTTGTTTGCTGCCCCACCTGCTCAGAGATCTCTCTTCCATCGTTCCATTATGTGTGGAAAAAACATTTTTTTCCAGGCCAAGCGTCCAAATCATCTATCAAAAAGAATGTCAGCTTCTCTGACATAGAGGTGGACACCTTGAATGATATATTAGCAGTCATGCCGTCCGACTCCTCTCCAGATACATAATCCATCCTGGTGCAGTCACCTGCACAGCTCGACCCCAGTCTTTAAACAGGAGGGGCAGAGGTCCACACAAAAAGAAGGACAAGAGAAGTCAAGTCCAAGAACCAGGACAGGGGGTCGCAAACACAGACGAGGGCTCCAGTGCAAGCTATGCATTAAGGGATTGCATCCCGAAATGATTTCCAAAGCGATAAATGTTTCTCAGAGACCACTTGATGATGTTGAAATTTCACTTTAATCCAGAGGTTTAAACTTGTGTCGAGACCGGCACTTTGACCTTTTTCCAACCATTTGGGATGTTATCAAATTCGTCCAGACACTTACTCTGAGAAAATACTACTTTCAAGATACCACCAATTCTACACAGTCCAATGAGGAGCTCTCTGAGTTTGAAGTTCACTCGGGTGAGTCATCTTCTTCTCTCCCTTGTTTTGCTGAGTCTTGTGCTATATGTGATCTTGAGGATTTAGCCTCAGAGTCTGCGTCTTCTCCCCTTGACCTATTAGGGGCACACTCTGGCATTCCATTTAAACTTAGGTCTGCTTTTTACCCCATAGGGTCTCGGGGCAAAGACATGGACTTATACCAGAAATTGATGGAGAAGGACTTGACTCACCTGGCTAGTGGGGGGTCCGGTCAGGAATGGCAATCTAACCAAATTGGAAAGACTGGCTCTTACCAGACTAAGTGAGGATCATAGCAGTGTTATAAAAAATTCTGACAAAGGGGGCTCTGTGGTTGTTTTGGATTCAGTTGGTTATCAGCAGGAGGCCTTACTCCAGTTGATTGATGAGAGCACGTACATTAAGCTTAAGGGGCATTCCACCCAGAGCTTTAAAAAAAAAATACTCTCTTCACTCAATAGGGCTGCAGGTGTGGGTCTTTTTTCATCAGAGGAGGCTGAAATGTTGGTCCCTGAGGTACCTATCATTCCAATCTTTCACCATCTGCCCAAGGTCCATAAAGGTTTTAATCCCCCAATGGGCAGACCCATTGTAGCCTGCATTGGTTCTCTCAATGAACAGCTAGGCCAGTGGGTCAATCACCAACTTCAACCCCTGGTCATGGATCTGCCTGGTTATCAAACAATTATTGACAGATTTACAAAATTTCAAGTGGGAGTGTGATAGTGTTTGGATCACGTGTGATGTGACCAGCCTCTATTCTTCTATCCCCCATGCACTTGGCCTCCAGGCAGTGTCCTACATCCTGCGACATCATAGTAGCTTTTCCCTCATTCATCAGGAGTTTACGTGTACTACTTAGTTTAAAATTCCTACTGACCCACAATTTCTTTATGTTCAATAGGGACTTCTACTTCCAGAAGTGCGGGGCCTCTATGGGGGCAAAATTTTTGCCCTCCCTTTCCAACATCTGGGGTGGTGGGAGAGGTAATTTTGGGTCTTTTTAATGAATAAAGGAGTTTGCATTGGAGTGCGGCTGTCCAGCCTTTCCTTGTTTTCAATCTGAACTCCAGGCTTAAAAACTCTGATTGAAATATACTCCGCAATATCCACAAAGGATATAAATCAGTTTTGACTCACCAAATACCTTTGCAAACCCAATTATTATATTGTTAATGTAGTGGTGACATCACTATGATGCACATAGCTTTTGCGGAAAATAAAGCTGTAGGGGAGATCCAACAGATACTCCCACTACAGTCTGTTTACTGAAAACTACAGGAGCGGGTGATACAAGTCCAGTCACCCTGCACAAGAAGAATAAGCAGTAGTCACTGGTCTTATTACAAAAAGTACAGAGTGTGGTATGGTCCCTGTCTAAGGTGGACACATAGTCCTGTGCTCCTCCACCTCGAGGTCCAGCTAGAAGCAGAGCAACATAGATTTATATATCTCCACACCCGCAAAACATGGGTAGGACATCCTGGAGCAAGTCTTCCACCATATCCCCCCGGGACTTTGGTACACAGCTGAGACGCAATATCCTGGAGCTCTTACGGACACAGCAGTCACAACAAAGAGATGCCATGCTGTCCTCTCAGGCCTCCTCCCGCAGGTCGCGATCCCTGAGCACAGGAACATCACTCCTTAACAGCTCCTGAGCTCTCAACCTCCAGCCCCATCACTGAGCCTCAGTGATCTCCAGGCTGTAGCAACAGAGATAAAGCAGACACTCTCAGCCGCCATAACATTGCCTTCAGAGTAGATGCAGTGGAAGCTGTTACGGACCGCCATGACACTTCTCTATGTCATGCTTAGCAGGTAACAGAATCTCACACCATACACTTGAGAGAGCTCAACAGACATATCAAAGATCTAGATAACCGTGGCTGCTGCAAGAATCTCAGAGTAAGAGGTTTGCCTGAGTCGATAGAACAAAACCAGGTCCCACAAGCAGTAAACCCCATCTTTAACGATCTACTGGTAAAGCCGCCTGAAACTCCTATAGCCTTGGAGCGCATTCACAGAGCACTGCGGCCCAGGGGTAGGGATACTGATGCACCAAGGGACATAGCCTGTTGCCTTAACAGCTTCCATCTTAAGGAAGAGATTCAGACTTTTGGTTCCGGTGCCGCATGGAGTAGAGGCTTTTCTCTTCAGCTCCCACTTCACGGCCAAAAATCTGCAATCTAAACCAGCCCAGTACCCCCCAACTGACCGCAATCACCCAGTCAGGCACTCACCATGATCCACGAGTTCCACCGGTCAGCCCGCAAATTGGGACCAGGGATGCGGCCTTGCCTCCCAGGGAGACGGACGTGCCGGCCATGGAGGTGAGTGGCACCCCCACCCCTCCCACACAAGTCAGGGAGCTGGAAGAACATGCTAGGATCGCCCAAGCAGTAGCTGCAATCCTAGCCCCCACCATCACAGCCACTGTTGAGAAAGCTGTAAGTGCAGACATGCCCCTGATTAAAAGGGAGCTGGGGTAACATGCATCACACCTATCTGAGGCAGAACACAGAATTTCCAATATTGAAGAGGAAATCTATCAGGCCCAGGCTACCGATCAGGCCCAAGACAAGACATACCAGTATGTCCTCCAGAAGCTTGATAATTTGGAAAATAGATCGAGAAGGAGCAATCTGCGTTTTGTTGATATGCCTGAAGCACTTGGCCTGCCCAGACCCTGTACGTTTAAGGGGCACACCGCATGGGGGCCTACTCATCTGACCACACCACCCCACGTACTATTATCACCAAATGTCTCAACTATGCCGACAAAGCAGCCATACTGCAATGGTACAGAGAAGGCAAACAACTGCAGATCGATTATTCCTTAGAAGTCTCTAAAAGAGGAAAGCCTCCAACCCATTTGTTTGGCTCTACATCAGCAACAAATAAAATTTACCCTGGCGTTCCCTGTAATACTTCACCTGTGAGCTACCAAGAGGGAGCAACTCACCTTTGAAAGACCCTAAGGAAGCAGAGAAATACCTTCGCTCTATTTACTCAGGATCTCACCTAAACCTCACTCCCAGGGCCACTCCAATCCCCAGACCTCTGGACCAGCGAAGCCCACGCAAGGACTCGCCTAAACGTCTCAAGTCCTCTGGAGCCTATCAAATGTCCTGAGACACATTGTCTCCTTATTAGGATCATTCTCCTTGGTGATGGGTAATACCTATGAGGTTCTGTGTATGCCTCAGTATTTTTTCCTCTATGTTGGCTGAAAGCCACCTTGTGACCTCTAATGGGTATTGTAATGCGCAGATTCATGTATCTGTAATTATTGTGTGCCACATGTTATCTTTGCACATTCTTTTCTTTTATCCCATGGGCTCTAAAAGTGGTAGTCTTCTAAACCTCCCACAATGGTACTCAAAGTCCATATCCCACCCCTATACGCAGCAACCGGGTTAATACATATTAAGCCTGTAGGCTGGTGTAAGGGAGCTACCTCTCTACCGTAAACCCATGTGGAAAAAAGTGAAGACCTCCAAACCTTCTGTCACAAATAGTTTTTCTATACATCTTTTGAACTGGCTCTACCCCTATAGCCACCCCCTCCCACCTCTCCCATTCCACCTGCACTTGTCCCACTATAGGTCTAACATCCATAACGGACTCGCCAAAATAGTCACTCATCTACAATTCTCCACATCAGTTGTTTTTACCCCTATGGTACAAAAACAAGCCTCAAAACACCTCATTGACAAACCACCATGAAAATCTTTTCTTGGAATCTAAAGGGCCTTAGATCCCCCATAAAGAGACTCAAGATACTACGTCACCTTAAGAGGCTGAAAGCAGATATTACCCTACTCCAGGAAACCCATCTGATACATCCTGACTTTCATCACTTAAAATAATTCTGAGTAGGAATGGTAGTAGGCTCTGATGCAATAGACCGCAAAGCAGGGGTTATTATACTGATTCACAAAAAACTCCCTTTCAAAATATCTACCAACTCTGATGATCAGGGGCGCCTTCTAACCATACATGTCCGTTTGGGCGGCAAGGAGCTCCTGGTAAACTATTAGCAAGAATTGTCAGAGGCCTACAAACCCCCATCGATATTTCCTCCGTCAGAGACAGCTCAGGCAACATTAAGAGAACCCCCACAGAAGTCAACCAAGTAAGGAAAAGCTTCTACTCCTTCTTATATGCCCCAGACCAGCTTGACCGTAGCCTTGCTCAAAAATTTCTAGATAAACTAGACCTCCCCTTGGTCTCCTCAACCCAGTTGGAGTATATGAATGCTCCCATATCCAACTTAGACGTCCCCGCATCCATCCGCCAACTTGCCCCCAGCAAGGCCCCTGGCCACGATGGTTTTACTGGGGAACTTTACAAAACCCTCCAAAACCGACCCTTATAAAGATCTATAACAACATTTGGACAGGGGGCCCATAACTACCTTCTGGAAACCAAGCTTTAGTAAAATTACTCACGAAAAAAAGGAAAGACCCATCTGAACCAGGCTCATAGAAGCCCATTTCACTATTAAACCTGGATTGTCAAAATCTTTTAAAAAATTGTAGCCACTAGACTGTCCACCATTATACCCCATCTGATCCATCCAGCCCAAGTGGGTTTTGTGAAGGGGAAGAAGGCCTGCTTAAATATATGCAAAGTCCTGATAACTCTAGAACACGCCAAAAAACACCCAGAGAGGGACCTGGCCATTATCATCCTGGACGTGGAGAAAGCCTTCGATAACATACATTTCGAGTGGCTCTCTATGGTCACAAAAAAGATGGGTTTTACTGGACCATAAAACCATCTAATCAACTCTATGTACTCTTCTCACGTGGTCAGTCTGGTGGTGGCAGGGCTACTCACAGAGGAATTTAGGCTCTATAAGGGCATGAGACAAGACTGCCCCTTATCTCCGTTATTATTTAACATGGCCTTAGAACCTCTCTCTAGATTCTTAAACACAATTGCCCCTCTACAGAATCCAAAAGGTGACCATGAACTGAGATCAGCACCCTTCGCTGATGATGTTCTTATTTTTACTGAAAACCCCTCCTCCAACATTAATACCTTTGACAACTTTAGACTCTGCTCTGCTGAAATATTACCTTCTAGGCTCTTCTCAAAACCCCCCATGGACATCTAATTTGCCCTTCTCTGTCGCCAAATCCTACATTACTTATTTAGGGATCAAAATTGGCAAAACTCCATCTTCTCTATACTCTAAACTACCCTATCTACTACTATCAATAAAATCACCCAGGAATTGGAAATCTCTTTACCTGCTGGGGAGATGTCATCTATTTAAAATGATCAGTTTTGCGCATCTACTCTACCCTTTTCAGATGATACCTATGCTTCTAAAACATAAAGACATTCAGCTTCTAAATAAAGCCATTCAAAAATGTATTTGGCGACAAAAGAGGCCACACATTGCATTAACAAAGCTACATCTCCCCAGGAGCAAAGGGGGCGTCAGTCTCCCAAATATTAGACTATACAATTTGGCTTGCTTACTAAGAATAGGTTTAGATTGATCTCTTCAGATGTCTCGATACTCCAGCTATGCCCTGGAAGCAACAATGGCACACCCATACTCCTTGGCGGCTCTACTATACTGTCCATGGAAATCACTAAGCCCACACTATTAACACAATCTACTGCTAAGGGACACATCCATAGCCTGGAGGGAAATCTGCAAAATTCTAAAACTCCCCGTCCACATTTCCAGGCACTTACTGATTCAAGGAAACCGGAACTTCCCCCCCGGGGATGGATTATCAAGCCTATGACTTATGGCAAAGGAATGGCCTTACTGAATTCTCCTTACTATGTGACCTGGAATCGGGCAAACCCATGGCTTTTGACACCTTAGCCCAAAAATACTCTTTACCAAACTCCCATCTCTTCTATTGCCGGCAATGTACAAACTTCATCCTCACCTCATTCAGGGCAGAGGACAAGAGATTCAAACTTTCCATCACAGACAACCTACTCCAATTTGGAACCTACACTGTCTCAGATATATACAAGCCCTTAATCTGCAATTTTACCCCTCCTTTCTCTCTATCCTTGGCAGCTAATTGGGGCAAAGACTTCCATGACCCAGAACTGCTTGACAAAATCCTCCAGTGATATAACAAAGTTCTGCAACTGACATCCTGCAAATTTTGGAGAGAAACGCAATTTAAAATGATGCACCGGGCCCATTTACCCTTTCATACAGATAAAGATAACCCCACCTCAATGTTCTGCCCACAACAGACGAGACCCATGCTAACTCATCGATTCTGGTCATGCAATTATATATCCTCTTTTTGGGACAAAACTATCTCCTTCATTCATAATATCACTCTATTAAAGGTTAATAGTACTGGGACCAACAACTCCTAACATGGTCATCAAATTGAAAACATACTCATAAGGAATATGTCGCCGAAACACATCAGTTGTCATTTGCTGCTGTATTGTCATACAGGAATAAATAGCTAATCATCTAATCCCTAGAAGTGCCAGCTCATTTCTTACTTGATTTTAACAATTGATGTGGAATGTGTGGAGGACATTCAAGAGCCTTGGCACCTGGAAAGGAGGCAACACTTAATCACCTGAATTTTGGCTTCACAGAACAGAGCGGTGTTCCTGTGTGCTATACTCATAAGGAATGGATTCTATTATGCCCCTTTGCCACCCGAAGGGCAATTCTAAAAAACTGGTTTACCCCATCACGCCAAGTCATTTCACAAGTAGAAAAAGAGCTACTGCTACAATTCCACAAAGAAAAAAATAACATCGACTTAAATCATTCACCCGCTAAAGAAAGGTTCTTTACACGTTGGAAAGCCTTCTCAACTAAGACTCAGCACTTAGACTCCATAGAGTCCTTCCAGAGCTCTTTCTCCTACTTCAAGGACATGCACTCAAGCCTTGAAAAAGAAGATACCCTATAATTCCTGTTTCCATGCCCCCCACAAAATCTTCACCGACATTCCACTGAACCCACTACCGAGTTATATACCCCTTATATGTCTCTTATTATTAGATTACCTCAATTAGACTATTTCATCTATCTTTAACGTTTGTCTGTTCATTAATTCACTAAGGCTAGACATAGTATCGGTGTAATAAGACGGACGGGCAGATCCCCCCCCCCCTTTTTTCCCATGTCTTACTGTTCAGCAATTCCCCTCCCAGAAGATCCATCCAGTTACCCTTTTTATAAGTATCAATATACTTGCTGTTTTGTATAACTATATAAAGTACATTTCCATTTGTATAACAGGAAAAATGTCACACCAGGCAATGGGAGTCTGTTCTCTCTACTATTGCTCATATTTTATGTTTTGTATCTTGAATTCTTCAATAAATTCTATTTAAAAAAATAAATAAAAGAAGAGATTCTTTGAAATGCTAGACTTCGCAGTCATCATCTCCTTTATCAAGGTACGGAGATAAAGATTTACCAGGACCTCTTGAACATCATGCTACAGTGCAGGAGAGAACTGCGGCCCCTGCTAGACCGACTACGCTCAAGAGCCATCACATATAGATGGAAGTGCCAACTTGGCCTATCAGCCACACATCAGGGACTCACAGCCCTATGAAGAGCGATGTCCATGGAAGTTGTAAGTGAAGGGAACACCTTCAGCATTCGGCGCCTGCAAGCTCATCCTTCACCCTACTCTCCATTCATGGACATGAGAGCACCATGGAATGGCAGCCCCACCCCCTCTCCAGCCCACCAGAGAACCCGCCATTCTCCATAAGGTACGGTTCACATGCTTCTACCCTCCCAGTCTGCAGCCTTCCCTATCAGACGCTAGACTATAGTGCTCCCAGACCCAATGACAGATCAAAATATTTAGCTAATGGCCTATACTGTCGGAGGTCCATATAGCAGACATTACCAGAGAGGACTAACCTACATCAGGTATACAAGAATACCGCACAATAATGTCCTATCGATACCGTCCCCTTACCTCACGGGAGACCCAGGACACTGTTAACCCAAGCAGATCCCTACTAATCTTATGATCCCCCGGATACATAGGTATCTTGCACATAATCTAGCACCCTACCTTCTTAAATTCCTACAAGGGAGCTAAAGCCAAAACACAACTCCCTCTACCATGCTACCAGGATCTTAATATACCATCATCTAGATATTGCCTATCGATCAAACTTAAACTCTCACCAAGGATAACCCATTTATGGCATGAGATGCACCTGACTGTTCTTTCAAATGGCAACTCCTTGCACCATGGAACTAGCAACCCGATTCTGCCATGCTACACAGTTTGACTCCATCACCTGTATACCACATTGATACCTTCCAGGTTGGGGTCCGCATGCCTATCCACACACCAGACCCACCTCACCTCCTCAGACCCTGGAATACTCCACACCTGTTAAGTTGGGTACATTATGCCTTTCTACAATACCATTCAGCTGTTTCCCCAAGACTTGACTGAATGGAACCTCCACCGAGCGCCACCTAAAAATCCCGCTATGGATGGAAGTCAGTAAACAACACCATCCTACCACTTGGCGATAGACTAATGACCACCACTACATCCTCACTGGATCTTGACCCTTCACCATGCACCTCCAATGACATTGGACCCCCCTGCCTCAAAGGGATGGCCGTCCCTAAATTTCTTCAACCTCCACGGTTCCAGAATCATCTAGAATATTTTCAAAACAATAGAGAACAAATGCCAAGAACCAATTCTCTCCTTTTTTTCACAAAATGACTGATGGACTCTTGATCATATGCCCTTAACCTTATTAGCAAGAGCCCTACTTATATTTTCACCTCTGCCCTCCCGCCCTTCTCTCTCTAACTGCTAGCTCCACCACTTTACCCTATCCTATTCTCCTTCCCTGATTTCCTATCTCTTCTATAATCTCATCTAACTTAAGGAAAGCCCTCAAGATCTTCATTCCTCAGGAATTCTTCCTCAACTAACCACATTTCTCTCTACTGGATATCCAGGAATGCCAATTTGTAGGTAACCATCGGACTGGTAAGCCACTATACAATAGTTTTTCAGTTTTATTTTAAGTTGTTCTTATATGTTTTCTCTATTGCTCTTTCCAATTAACATGTTCTGTTGCTCAATTACCTTCTGAAAGGAACTGGAGGTGACATGTGAATACAGTAACAGTTAAAGGTTCCTACAAACTCTGTTATATAATCTTGTTTGATTTACCATAGTGGTTGCTAGAGCACCACTTTAACTGTTAGACTATTGAAAACGGAATCTGGGGCTGTTTCCCTCCTCATCAGGGTAACTCAAAATAATAACATCCTATTACCTCTAGGGTACTCCTCTGCAATTTAATCTCCCATTTTTTTGAGGTCCTTCATCAAAACTACCCACAGAGAGGCAACAAAACCTCTTGAACTAACTCCCGCCACAGTGGGGAGACTACCAGCCTCGGTGACCCGTACTTTAACTTAAGTTGCAGATTTATCTTTAAAGTTGTATTAGATATTGTTGATAGGTGGTCTATCCCTTATCTGATATAAAGATAAATAACCACCATCCAACACATAATGCATTTAATATACAACTCCTTCACTTCCTGAGAAAATGACCAGACACCTTGAGGCTAATTTAATATTACTAACTAACCATAGTGCCTCCTGCAAATTTTCCCATCCTATATTCATGACATACAATGATCCTTTTCTCATACAGTCCTGCTCACCATTATTGGCACCCCTTCATGTTTTGCATAACTGAGTGAATGTCTTCAGAAATAAATGGAAATGTACCAAATTTATATCAGCAGGATCTTTGAGTCAATACGTTTTGTACTTCCCCACGGTTATTACCACTCGTCCTGACATACTCTTTTCCTAGTAACATACAGTACTTATATCCTACCCTTTTAAACGTCCTCCGTGATACCAATCAATCATTATAATTTAATCGGAGTTCCACAGACCAGTAAAAGAGTCCTTCACTTCCTCAACATATAATTTACGTAATACACAACCTACCACCAATAAATAGAAATATAGTCTATTCCCTATCTGGTGGATAGTTGTTATAGATTATGTTGAAATTTCTATTTAGACGTTGAATTCAATTTCATGCCCAGTGGCTCCGACCATCAGAGGGGTGACACCGCCCTCAATCAAGTTCTCCA
>BLSH010266965.1:345045-361076 GCA_018402905.1 Glandirana rugosa | reverse complement strand
GAGAACTATCAACGAGAAAGGTTAACGTCGTCCAGTCTTCACGTCATCCTGTTTTCACGTATCAAAATTTTTTTGTCATCAAACTATGTCATTCAAATTTGATAAAGATAAAAGGAATTTCATAAAGTTTAACGAAAAGAATTTAACAAACGAACAATTGTAACCATAAAACCGACACAACAATAATTCACAAACATTTGTCGTCCTCAAACCTCTGTCGGTTGAGATAAACTAATCACGGACACAAACTTAAATTCATTTAGAGAGAAATTTCTACAAACCAAATCAAGTCACGTTATGAACAAACCGTAAATAAAAAGCACCCAAACAAGTATTGCACTGAACTAAACCAAACATCTTTAAAGAGAGATTTACTTAAATTCAAACACAGGCACTAATCAAATAGAGTTGGCTGTCTCCAAACTCCTGCTGTTTACAAACACTTAATAACAACACAGCCAAAATACCAATGTTAACAAGCAAACAATTTAAGAAAAGCAATTTGAAATACTTTAAGGAAAATAGAAATAGTTTAAACTTACTGTATCAAACTACTGTTTTTTTAAAACTATGCACTTTTGTCCTACTGCACTTCTGACCTGCTGCAATTGGAAAGAGCAACTATCAAGAGTGGTTTGGGTCGGAACAGATAGTTAGCGTATGGGTTATGGCGGAGGTGTGTTAGTGATATATAAGTAGTAGATAGATTGTGCTCCTTGAAATGGGGTCTGGCAATAAACATCGGAAACCAGAGGTATGACGTACCCCTAATCTATTAGAGAATCGGTAGTCCCCCAGGAGTGGGGGTATCCGACTGGGTTCAGTGGTGTGCTGGAGCTATAGAACGTATGATTATGTTACATATAGTGGGGATCCCACTGTGGGAGGTTGGATTTGACGTTAGAGAGGAGTTTGTTGAAATGGTCTAACCAAATAGCAATAATATGAACTATCGAGACAACAATATAGAACTAAGTAGCAATATCAAAACTAACAGTACAAAAAAGCTTCTAATTGAGCATGGGTACCTAGGTGGGTCTCGGGATCGAGAATCAAGCATGTCACAAGAGACAAATGGAGTTATTGAAAGGGCAGGTTGTTTGGCGAATAATATGTATAGGAATGCGTTAGGTTTGGCTCCAACACACGAGCCTCAGCAAATGGGAAATTTTGGACCTCAGAACATTTAGTGTTACCTATTAGTGGTATCCATGCTCTCCCGTCGGCTAGGAACAGGATATACTTAACAATCAGAAACAATGCAGCAACCTGTTAGGGTAATGTATCTGGTCTCTCGTAAACTCAGTAAACTAATCGAGTAACAATCCACGGATACTTGTCCACATCTCTGCAGAGGGGAGCGCTCCGAGGGGCGTGAGGAGGGCATGTTAACAACCGAATAGAGAGAGCTACGTTTTTGATTAGGTGTGGTGTATCGCCCTCTGCAGAGAAAGTGTGAAGAAGACCAAGAGGAGCGAGCCTAAGGAGCAAGAACACCAATAACTTAGAAAACACAATGCTGGTTTAGAGCATCAAAAATCCTCTTGTGGACCGAGGGGCAGGAAGTCAATAAGATGAATAGATGCTGTGGGGCCACCGTATGGATACCAGGGTAATATGCAGGGAGTCTGGAGCAATCCTGCCAGTGGCCCAAGCTGAAAAAAAGAAAAAAGGGGGGTGATAAAATCAAGTAAGAGATCGTAAGAGGTAACGAAGAGGTAACTTATCTGCCTTCAAGGCTAGGCCTGGAGTTGTCAAAAGTCCCTTCGGGCTCTTCTATTGTGCGGGGCCTTGGTGGAGCTGGATGTATTATATTGACCAGTTCTTCGGTGGTTGGCTCGATGCTCTGAGGGTGAGCATCATCTCCAGGATCCTTGGTCTCGAGTTTCCATCGGGGTGGGCTTGCGTTGTTTGTTGTGGATCTGGAAATCTGCGAACCATTCTGGAACTTCAATTGGGGTGATGGCTAAGGAATCATAGAAAGAGGGAAGGTTCTACGGGACTCAAAGAAGCGCCTGACGACCTTGGTGGGAGGCTGAAAGAGCAAATGGAAACTTCCAATGGTAAGGGATTTGTCTTTCTTGGAGTGCCGCCAGAATGGGGCGTAGAGCCCTATGGTGTTGAAGCGTGATCTTGGAGAGGTCTTGAAAGAGGTGGATTTCTTTCCCTTGGTAAAGAAGATGGGTTTTATTTCGTGCTTTTCGAAGAATGTCTTCTTTTAATTTAAAGTCAATGATATGGCAGATTATGTCTCTAGGCGGGTCAGATTCTCCACCTTTTGGCCGTAAAGCCCTATGGATGCGTTCCATGGGTATGGGTGTAGTGGATGGTCTATCAAGCAGACCATTAAAAATGTCTGTTCCTGTGGCTTGCAGTTGGTCCAGTTCGACTGTCTCTGGTACCCCCCTCAGTCTTAGGTTATGCCTTCTGCCTCGGTTATCGAGGTCCTCCAGTAGGCGATGAAGTTCTTTGAGTTGCAAGGTATGGGTGTCAACTGTCTGGAGAGTATGACGGATGACTGTGGATTGTTGGGCAGTTGTCTTTTCTACCTCAATCAATTTGCCCACAATAGTTTGGATATCAACTCTTAGCTCAGAGATAGCTGCTATTAGAGTTTCCTTGATGTCTGTAGCTACTGAGCGGAGATCGTTCAGGCTTGGTTGCTGTTGCGGGGTTAGGATAATCTGGTCACTGTTCGGGGGCAATAGTGCTGAGGAGCCCTGGTAGGAAGGTGGGTTGTTTCTTTGAGTTTGAAACATGGCGGGGATACTTTGGCTTAGACTCCCGTTTGATTCATGGGGGAACGGGATCTGGTTGCTGAGGATGGCTTAGAGGATGTGCCCATTGTGATCTACAGTTCTAATAGCAGGAGTGTCTCTTTAAAAGTCAACTGAGTAACCCCCTAGGTAGCAGCTCTATTTTTAACCTGTTATCATGGTCAAAGAGACTGTGGCGGTCTAAGAATGAAGGATAGCTGTTATTGCTGCAGGGGAATATTGTTAGCGTCCAGTATAGAGTGTGGCCTGAGTCTGTGGCGTGATAACGGCTGGGACCGTGTATGCAGGCCACAACCGCGGCTGTTGCCGACTGGGGGTCCGGATCTGGGTTTTGAACTGACCCTTGCTGTCCCCTGTGGGGCTTCTGCGGTGAACCTGCCAAGAAGCTTGGATGCACCGCACTGTGTGCTATGCTAGGCACCGGTTCTGATGGCCTGATGCGGCCTTTGGGGCCGTACTGACTGCGGCCTGGATATGGCGTGAGCCGGGTCTGCCGTACGGGGGGCAGTATCTGTCTCCGCTTACCCGCTGTAATGTTCGAGCTCCCCACCCTTGCTTACTAGCGTCGATGCCTCTGTGGGTGCGAGGTGCGGACGAGCTCTGGGAGAGGCCGGTGCAGATCATGGGATGGTGAGGGCTGCAAAGATGGAAGTAGCCTTTCCTCGGCGGGTGGCCCTGGGATGCTCTCCGGTCGTTCAAGGGGGATCAAAATCTCACAATAGTGGGCTCGAACTGTTGCCTAAGCTGCTGCAGATCCAGCTAGGTGTAGGTTGTGGTCTCCTGGGATGGAGGATGGCAACGGATCACTCGTTTCCTTCCCGGAGCTCTGCAAAGCCGTGTCTTCCTCCGCTAACATCAAGCCACGCCTCCCAATTTGTTTTTTTATATATTCTTTTGGATATGTATTATAGCAGTAAGTAAAAAATATATTTTTTTTTTCAAAATTGTCGCTATTTGTTTATTTATCATGCAAAAAATAGAAACGGCAGAGGTGATCAAATAACACCAAAAGAGGGCTCTATTTGTGGGAAAAAAGGACGTCAATTTTGTTTGAGTACAGCATTGCACGACCGCACAATTGTCAGTTAAAGCAACGCAGTGCTGTATCGCAAAAAATGGCCTGTTCAGGAAGTGGGTAAATCCTTCCGGGGCTGAAGTGGCTAAAAATCTTTTTTACTGTGCCCTTGTGCACACAGTACTGTGGTCACTCTTTCAGTGAACAGTGAAGATCACAGACAAAAGAAAGTACAGAACCGATGAGAGCAGCTCTGTACCTTGTGATGACTGTGACAAGTCACAGCATTTACAAATGTAAATACTGGCTGCAACGAGGAGCCAGCTCTTACCTTCCTATAAAGCTCACAGAACCATTGTGAGAGAAAATAGAGAGCTTGTAGTACAAATAGTGCAAATCACAGTGCCCTTACTTGATAACAGTGCCCTGGCTGATCACAGTGCCTCTACCTGATCACATCCAGTGCCAGATTGCAGCTAGTGCAAATGTATCCAGCTTTATTTTCACAATTAAGGCCATTGTCTTCAGTTTTTTAGTCACAGCCAGGAACAGTGCTTTCAGTTCACTGATCAAGGCCAATGCCACAGTTTCCAGTGTTGCTGATTGCAGCCAGTGCCAGCCAGGGCTGGACTGGGACAAAAATTTGGCCCTGGACTTCATCCAGACCGGCCCACTTTAATTAAATAAAATGCTCAGAGGGGGGGCTGAGAGACAGAGGGGGACTGAGAGACAGAGGGGGGGCTGAGAGACAGAGGGCGGGAGAGAGGAGGGCTCAGGGACAGAGGGGACAGAGGGACCACATAGCACTGCCCCCCCCAGGCTCTTTGTGTGGGCAGCTAAGTGTATGTGATATAAAAATCTGATAAAAGAAGTGAGCTTGGCGCTGTCTGTGTTTTGTGTTGTAAAGAGGATGGGTTGGTGAGAATTGATTACTGAGTGCTAATAATGTAATTCATATAAAAAATATATATAAAATAAAATATGTAAAAAATGTAAAAAAGAGATTTATGTAAAAAACCGGGAATGCAGTAAATTCATCAATTATATATAAATGAAATTAAGGTGCAGATATTGTGTCAATAAAATGCAAAAACACCAAACATGTGCATATAAAACAGTACTAATAAGTGAAAGTGCAAGCAGTGCAACGCTGTACCAGAATTTTAGAATTTCAAACCTCACAGGTATGTTTACAGGGATTTTTTTGAGCCAACTCCTGTAAATGAAGGTCTGCTCAGACCGGGATCGCCAAGTCAGCTCTCCCGTGGACCTGTTTCCTTACTTGCGCTCCGTCACGAAAGGAACCCCTCTCGGTCACTCCTTCGTGTCAAGGCAGATCCACATATAACAAAGAAGAGACTCCAATGTAAAAGTAATCAGAGGCAGCAATTGCTGCAAAGTAGTATAGACTCACGGTTAGGCTTTGAGAAAGTCTCCTAGCGGAAGTCAGACAGGTGGATCGTATGAGGCTTCCTGTGTTCCACCAGTCTCAAGCCGGAAGTACGTAATGACGCTCACTGGCTCCGGCTTACGCGTTTCCTCATAGTGACATCATCACACTGTTTTATATGCACATGTTTGGTGTTTTTGCATTTTATTGACACAATATCTGCACCTTAATTTCATTTATATATAATTGATGAATTTACTGCATTCCCGGTTTTTTACATAAATCTCTTTTTTTACATTTTTTACATATTTTATTTTATATATATTTTTTATATGAATTATATTATTAGCACTCAGTAATCAATTCTCACCAACCCATCCTGCTTTACAACACAAAACACAGACAGCGCCAAGCTCACTTCTTTTATCAGATTTTTATACACCTGACACCCTAGGGGTGTCTTAGTGAGGGCAGCAGTCTTCTGATTTTTACCATCAGTTTTTACCATCTGATTTTATCACTTTATCAGACTGTAGTGTTGGGCAGCGCCACACCACACCTTTTCATACATTGATCGCTTAAGTGTATGTGATGCTGGGTACCTGACGGCCAGCAACGGCAGCGCACAGTCTCCCCCTGGTCCGGAGCTTCTCTTGCTGCTCTGCTCCTTCCTGCGGCTCCTTGGCAGCCTTCGCCTCCTGCCTGTCCTCTTCCTCCGGCCCGGGCCACACCCAATGGAGGCTCTGGGAGCACCAGGCCACGCCCGCTCCTCTTCAGTGGTCAGGGAGGAAGGAGAGGCGGAGCTCGCTCTCACATCTAACTGCCCTCCATGCTGGCCACCTTCCCTTAATCCCCGTCCGCTATTTGTTGCCACGCTCCCGCTGCCGCCGGCCGAACTCTGCATAAAAACCGGCCCACTGAGCCATCGGCCCACCGGGAAACTCTCGGTAGTCCCGATGGCCAGTACAGGCCCGGTGCCAGCATTTACCTTTTAACTATGGAGTGTCTGCTTTTCAAAATATGGTCATTTGCAGGTGTTTCTACAGCCCTGGAACTTCTGGACCTCCGAAAATATGATAGGTAGTCAAGATATCAGATGTGCTATTATTGCAGCTTGAATTCTGATGGTGCTCCTCAGATTTTTTGGGCCCCTTTTTGGGGAACAGAATATGGGGAGGAGGCCCTTTTTTAAAAAAATTTAAAGGGGAACCCTACAATCTTTTTTCCTATTTTCCTTTTCAAATGTCACTTTTAAAAGGCTACGTCCTAACATACTCTAAGCATGTTACTCAAAGGATTTGTGTAATTTTAACATTTTCCTTTGTGCCAAATGAAATTACCATCTCCCTGCTGCATGGTATTTTTTTTTAATTGTTTGCCTGGGTACACTTTCCTAATTGCAGTGCCCAGCTTTCCATGTCCTTTTCTCAACATTTGTATTTTTATGAGCCATGAAAATGAAAAAAGCAGATTTCAATAGGTTTCACATCTAAGTTCAGAGTTCACGGACTTCACGCCTAGTTCGCCAAACCCAGTCTGAATTGAACCTGACAAGGGTTACTCATCCGTAATGAAGATATACACAAACAAGTCATGAATTTGATATATTCTGATGGCTATTAAAATTTGCATTTAATAAATAAAATAGAAGACTAAAACAGTAATTTTGCAGGACTCAGACTTTGCCGGTTCAATATATAACACGGTGAGGAAATATTAAAGTGGTAATAAACCCAAAAACAAAAACAAACTAATTAAATCCCTTTTGTGATAAAGGTTTTAGATGAATGAATAAAAACTGACCATTGTAACCATCCCTGTCAGTGTTAAATGATTTTTCTTAACCCTGGACAGCCATTTTTTTTGGACATCTTGGTCTGGTAAAGAAAGTTGAAAAATAACAGACTTGCTCGCCAGATCAACAGGTGAAAACAAAGGAAAAAGCCAAAAAAGAATGCAGCCACCACATCTAAAAATTGGTTAACTGCAACATAATATTTTTTGTTTTTTTGTGTTTAATACCAATTTAAGTCTATACTTTTAGCTACATGTAGAATACTCTGTTTTATTCTATCTTTTCAAATCTGAGGTAGCAAGATGTGAAACCAGTAAATGTAACCTAGGCAGTAAATAATAAAAATCTAGCCTTTGGGAGAGTGTGTGAAATGAGATATAGGTAATGTGTGTCTTATCCACAAGTACTAATATCTGAATTTTCTTTCACCTATCATAATGAAAAATGTATTGTATATTCCCTCTTAGCAAGTGCTTAAATCCAAACTATCTGTAAATAAAGGCCCTCTATGTTTTTTCAGTAAACTCCCATGTTGTTTCTTGTTAAATACTAGATTTAAAGGACACCTTTACTTCATTCCTTCTGATAAGTCAGCACTTGTATTTTTTCTTGAGTACAAAACCTTCCAAAGGAATAAATGGAAGCTAAAATGGAAGATGTCCTTTATAAAGCCCATTTTTGTTTTTCATTTGACAGATTTACATTGTAAAAAACCTGAAATTTTGTATCAAGTACTTACCGTAATTTTCGGTTCCTGACACCAATTCATGGCAACATAGATGTGATATATAGCTCCGACCCTATATGTACCCACAGGACCTGGGTTCAGATGCTGCCATGGATTGCTGTCAGGAAAGGAAAATTACAGTACAATGTCCCATTTTCCTGATGCAAACATGGCAGAATACATGTGATTAATAACAAGCTAGACAGGGACGGCTAAAATGTATAATCAAACTTTATTCCAATGGACATGGATCTCTGGACTGTTATTCATTCTAAGTCCATTAACATACAAGTCCCTGGAACTTCCCTTTAGAGCCTGAGGCAGGTGCATTGCGTCAACCAGCCTGCTGCATTGCAGATGTCTCCATGGACACTTTGCATGAGCTGCTGTAGAACTTAAAGATGTAGAAATGGACCTAGCTGAATGAGCCTCTACCACTACTGGAGACTCTTGCCTGGCCGCACTGTAATGGATGTATGGATGACCTTGACACTCCAAGATGACAAGGTTTTGCTGTAGCTTCCTCCTCTGAACTAGCCTGAGAAAAACACAAACAGCCTCAATGAGGATTTTAACCACTTCAGCCCCGGAAGGATTTCCCAGGTTAGGACCAGAGCACTGCGTCGCTTTAACTGACAAT
Source organism: Glandirana rugosa (assembly GCA_018402905.1). NCBI lineage: Eukaryota > Metazoa > Chordata > Amphibia > Anura > Ranidae > Glandirana > Glandirana rugosa. The sequence goes on along the minus strand of BLSH010266965.1, from coordinate 352,732 downwards.
TGCACGGTCGTGCGACATTGTACCCAAACTAAATTTGCCTCCTTTTTTCCCCACAAATAGAGCTTTCTTTTGGTGGTATTTGATCGCCTCTGCCTCATTTCTGATCAATTTTACAAAAAAAAACTCCCAAATTTCTTACTTTTTGCTAAAATACAAATCCAAAAAAAATATAAAAAAAACTTTTTTTTTCATCGATTTTGGTCGATTTTTTATTCTTCCTCATATTTTTGGTAAAAAAAATTGCAATCGGCGTTTATTGATTGGTTTGCGCAAAAGTGGCCGTGTTTACGGATGGTGAGAATTAATTTCTGGGGTTTTTATTTATTTATTTATTTTTTTACTAGTAATTGCGGCGATCTGCGATTTTTAGCGGTACTGCAATATTGGGGCGGACCATTTTGACACTTTTTTGGGACCATTGACATTTATACAGCGATCAGAAATTTAAATATACACTGATTACTGTATAAATGTCACTGGCATTGAAGGGGTTAACCTGCAGGGGATGATCTAGGGGTTAACTGTGTTCCCTGGGTGTGTTCTAACTGTGGGGGGGCTGGGCTACCATGGGCATAAGAGATCTAACTGATCCCAGTGACAGGGATCAGTAGATCTCCTATGCCCCCACTAACAGAGCGGGGTACCACCGTGTTTACATCGGTGGTTCCCCATTCTTTTGCTGTGGCCATTCATCATGGCTCGCCGGCGGACATCGGGTCCACCCGAGCCACGGGCACACTCCTCAGGAGTACGGCAGGCGCACGTTTCACGGGACGCAACCACACTGCCGCCGTGAATATACAGTAGCCAGTGTGGAAGTGGTTAAATAGGAAGTAGCTTGCAGGTAGGCATTTTAGACACTTGGTACATCCAGCTTTGTTTGTAAGATGAAAACAGAAGCCACCTTGGTAATAAAGGTGCTTGAGGGGCATAGGCCCCAACTTGTCCAGAAGGTATAAGATGTAGGACTCTCTAGCCCCAAGGGCTTGCAGAGCTGATACTCTGCCCCCTGAAGTTATTGCTTGACATTATCGAGGGACGCTGCCTCTTAAGTGATATCCCGCTAAGAACTGCTTTCTGATGATGGAAACAGAGTCCTGGCAGGCAATTCAGGACCAGAATAAAAACCCACTGGGGCAAAGTCTCAGGACCAACCTAATGAAGTGTTCCCCTGGCAGCCCACATGCCCGTTTTCCCTGGTGAAATGGCTGATATTTAAACTCTGAGCCCATAAATCCAGATCCATGTGAAGAAATGATAGCAACTGGGCAACCTCTGGGTTGCGAGGATCAAAATTTTGCTCAGCTGCGAAGACTGTGAATCTGTTCCAGACTTCATTGTAGATAGCATTTGTTAAAGTCCTTTCTAAACCTTGCCAGTATTGAATCTCTTCCAGAGGACAGCCCAAGTCATCCAATCTTTCCCCTCTCAATTTCCAGTCCATCCAGGGACAGGTGTGGAAACACCGGTAGCTGAAGTGCTTGGTCTGGACTGGGTTCCATGGCTAGGATAAACCCAAGGCCTGTGGGCTGATTGGCATGCTGGCTTTCAAAGTGACTTAGACTTGTAATCATTCTCTATTGCAGTCATATAATATTGATGTACTCAATATTATATGACTGCTCAGGAGGTGGATGGAGGACATCCACCTCCTGAGCAGAATGTGCTATTCTGGTCAGGATGAAAAAATGTTCTGGAGGGTGATGACACCCACAGATCCCCAAAAAATGGACTTTTAATCATGAACGATAAAAAGTGTTCAACATTCCAAGGGTGTGTGCTAGTCTATGAAACTTGAACACTGTTATACGGCAATCAAGAGCTGACTGCGAGCACCATCCATCTGCACAGAAAACTGAGGACATCCAGGGTTGAGCAGCGGTGAGTCTCTTGAAATAGTCAAAACTTCTGGTCAGAGGGAAAAACTTGTCTTAATACAGGCACTTACAACCACCCTGCCTGAGGACAGGTTTGTTGACCAATGACTGGGCTTTATAGCCTTCTTTGTTGTCACTGAATGAAGCACTGGGCAACTTTTATAACAACAAATACTACTTCATCCACAAAATCTGCTGAGCGCATAAGCTCACCAAGAGCACTAATAACATGCTCTTTCAGCAATTCATGGCTGAAATTTTGGGTCCCAACTGTATTGCATTTGCCACAAAGTCCTGTGATCACTGGCATACAAGCGCCCCCTACCTCTTGTTATGAAACTCTCAGATATCCATCAATTCATCAATCAAGGACACAGCCAAGGGAAACTGAATCTTCCTTAGGAAGAATAACACTCCTAGCAAAATGCATAATGGTAGCATCCATGTGTGTGTGTGTGTGTGTGTTACTGCAACACATGTTAAGTGCGTTAGCATGTTGCAGAGCCATTCTTTTCACCAGAGAATCAGCATTTCCCTCTGGGGTGGGGTATAATTTTGCCACTGCTTACTTATGTAAAACTTTATAACACTTCTGCCACTCCTCTTGAATCAACATTTCCATTCATTGGGAAATATTAAAGGGCTTGTCTTGAAAATGTAAAGTATGCTCTGACTTTTAAGGCAGTCATCTGGGTCATCCCATTCTGGGCCTGCTTAACTGCCCTAATGAATGACAGGACCCAAGACACACTCAAAATCAGCATAGCCTCTTCAAGGAGGAAGATCAGCCTTTTGCTATTTCTGATGAAGCCAGGTGTAAGGCAGGGGTGAATGACTTGGATAAAGGTGCCCTCAGAGCCGGAAATTAAGATGGCTGTGATGGGCTTGGGGCCTCCTTGGTTAGGAGGGCTAACTGTGATGCCCTTAACTGACCTGAAGGGCTGCATCCTTGATGTTGTGTTCAGAGTCTGCTGGAGTGGCTGGAGAACTCAGATAGAGACTCACTAACTACTTGCCCATGAAGGGCCATGACTTGCTGGCTCACAGCATCCTTTGCCCTTAGAGAGGTCTCGGCAGCAATATCCACAGACCTGTTAATCTGGTAATAGGTCAGCACCGCAAGCCCAGCAGTTCTTACCTATGTGTCGATATTAGTGCTCAGGGAAGGAGGAATGCCGACAGTCACTAGTAACTTTCTGTGCCTCCTGGGCAAGAATTGTGAGGCTGGATGAGCCAATGTTCACACTGGACTTGTTATGACATGGCGACACTCTTTTAGCTTGACCTTAAGCAAAAGCAAGAATGGGCTAGGTTGCACCAGAATATGAAGGTCACGCTCATGGAAAGGCACTCTTTTTCCTCTTCTTACTTACCACACTGATGGTCCCTACCTGAGCATAAAGTTCATAATGTAGCAAGGGCGTCAGCACTGAGCAGGAAGTAAAATAAAAGAGACTCAGAGAAAGAAGCAAACAGATCATAGACATGTGGCAAAATCACCTTCCTCCTCCTCCCATTCACCTGCAGCATAAGCAAGGGAAAACAGGAAATATTTCCAGTGCAAAATCCAGCTCATGCATGTGAGAGCTTGGACATGCCCTAACAAAAATGACGCCACACGAGGCCCTGTGCACAGTGCATGCATGGACACCATAGCCAGCCCTGAGACTGGAAACAGCCACAAAACCTGGATGGGATTGTGCATGCTGGTCATAGGAAAAGCCATGGGTAAAAGGAAAAAACTGCAGACGAAAGCCCAAAGTCCCAAATCGCTCACACAAAAGAAAAATGACACAGCCTACTGAACGTAGAGGCAAAGAAGGAAAAACAAAAAGGATAGAACAAACCTGTAGGAGAAAAGAAAATGCAGCACTAACTCCAGTACCAGGATTCAATTCAGGTGTGCAGAGAAGCACATGCATCATGGACTCCAGCAACCAATCACCAGCTCAGGTGCACCACATAAGGTTCTGACATCTGTAATTAGAAAACTCCTCAGCCTCAAAGGACCACCAGCGGGGGCTCCCCACCTTGTTGGTGCATTTAGCAACCTAAGATGTGGGACTGTGCCTGGGAGTGGATGAACCCAGACAGACTCCGACTGAGTCGATAGGTAGGGACTTATTGCAAAATCACGGTCTAATGGGTGTAGATCTTGAGGACAAAAAGGAGAATGGAGGAAGTTGCTCTAGATTTTCTTTTATAGATTTAAACAGGTCCTGTGGGTAGATATAGGGGTGGAGCTATATCACATGTATGCTGCAATGTTAGCATCAGGGAAAATATTTAAATGACTCCACACATATGAAGATTGTGCAATGAATATTTTTGTCAATGGTAAGGCACAATTGAGAACATTAAAGATAAAGAGAGCAGGGGGGGCTGGCTCCGTTCATATGTACATGAAACTACAGCTAAAGCCGAGCTGGAGTGAGCAAATTAAGCCCTATCTTCAGCTTAGTAATTAGGCACACTCAAAAAATGAGATTAAAATATAGAAAATACCTCTAGGTAATTGCATAATCTAGAAAAATTAAGGGAAATTTCCCAAAAGAAAGCGTCATGGAGGTGATAAAAAATTCACTTTATTCAATGGATATAAAAATATGTATCAAACCGGTATACAAATTCAAAAATAACTACCGCCAAGGAACACCTTAAAATTAGACGTTGTCACAAGCCACTCACACACAAACACATAACCACAACCTACCACATGAGAAGTATAATAGGTTGGGCACCGATCATAGGGGGATAGTGATGGGACTGATGAATGTCCCCCGTTAAGATGCAGTAGGGGAAGAATCAATGAGGACCTGATAGGAGAGGACCGTCGGAAGTCCCAATGTAAATAGCCTGTACTGCTGAACAAAGGATAATCAGGGCTAATTGTGCAGTCAATTACTGTGGGACCATATTCCCAAGTAATAATATAGAAAATAAACAGACAGGTATGGATAAGTAGTATCTCCGCTCCCAAATGGGGGCTCCTCAGTCCTCTGAGATAGTTGTGAACAATGTTAGTGCATACCTGATGTGGTTCCAAGTTGGGGGGAATATGGAAAGTCCCCCGCTGTTCTGATATACTCACAGCAGTGTGATGCAGTTGTAGCCAGATGAATCACGCAGTAAAGCCAAGCAGGTCCAAGCGGCAGGGGAGCAGGATCAGCTGTGTTTTCCTCAGCGCATGCATTCACGTGGTACGATCCGAGACCGCTGGGTTGGATGGACCACAAGTGGAATCCTAGAGGGGTCTTGTAAGGTTGGAACACAGGAGCTTGCGGTGGGGAGTCTGCTCGGGTGCAGTGTATATTAACCACTGACTAAGTTTACTGGGGACACCCCAATCATAAATATGCCCAGTCCATTTTCTATAAGGTCATATAGGTAGATGTGGAGTGGTCCTATGAGGGGTCTCATGGGGGTAATCTCGTCATGCTGATGCATTTCGTTCGTCAGATACGAACTTCCTTCAAGCTGAAGGCCATGGGTGGAATGAGCTTCCCTAAATATGATGGATTATGCAAATTTCTAGTAGGTTTGGGAACTCTTAAAGTGCCATACGCACACAGCCAACGGACGTTCATTACACCTAAAGAGCAGCGCAGAGGCTTGAATTAAACACAACATACATACAACACCATAACTGGATGACCATAACCTATCCAAAAACATTTAAGCGGAAGGGCACATAGACATTATAATGAAAACGTGGGATATATAGTAGCAGTGTTATAAATTCAGGACATGTAGATAGGTGGTTACCACTAAAGCCTAATTCACCATAAAGCTTAAATATCTGAACAAGCTGAAGAGGGGGGAGGGAGGGGAAAAAGGAAAGAAGGGGTAGACTGGTTAGGGATGGAAAAATGTAAGGTCCCAGAAAGGGGCAGAGGAAGGGGGGGAAGGGAAGGAGGAAAAGGGGGGGACAGGAGGGGGGTGGAGAAGTAAGGGGGGAAGACCCGAGATGGGATGTAGAAATCATGGTTCTAAGAAAACAGATAAATTAAATTCATTGTTCAACCTCAAAGGATTCAAAGTCCGTAAAAAGATAGATCAACATCTTTTATTTTTGGAGGAGAATTCTATCGAAGTCCCCTCTTCTGGCAGGTAAATTTAGTTTGTAGATTCCCTTGACTTAGAAAACTCCTCAGCCTCAAAGGACCGCCAGCAGGGGCTCCCCACCTTGTTGGTGCATTTAGCAACCTAAGATGTGGGATTGTGCCTGGGAGTGGGTGAACCCAGACAGACTCAGACTCAGTCAGCAGGTAGGGACTTATTGCAACATCACGGTCTTATGGGTGTAGATCTTGAGGACAAAAAGGAGAATGGGGGAAGTTGCTCTAGCTTTTCTTTTATAGATTTAAACAGGTCCTGGTGGGTAGATATAGGGGTGGAGCTTTATCACATGTATGCTGCAATGTTGGCATCATGAAAAATATTTAAATTACTCCACACATATGAAGATTGTGCACTGCATATTTTTGTCAATGATAAGGCACAATTGAGAACATTAACAATAGTGAGCGTTTAATATAGTTATTCATACTTAAGAATATCATCCATTTGGTAGTTGAAAAAGCCAGTAGTAGAAAAGAAATGGTTCTCATGATCACACCAACTTTTGCAAGCTTTGTTTCCTCGACATGTTTCAAAAGCCAGTGCAACGTAAAAAGTAGACATATCCCCTGTGAAAAAGAAAATTAAACCAGGTGAATATATTTCATTTTTAAAAGTGTAACATAAAATGTAACAGAAAACTCTCACATGTTATATAACTGAATGTTTTAGGTAAGTGTATAATGTCTTTGCTAGTTATTAATTAAAGTCAACAGTGGATGAAGCCTTTTTTCCATTAGCACATTCTCCATTCAATGACAAACCAAACGATTATACAAATAAAAAATATATATTTTTTTTAATTATATTTTTGGTTTTAGTGGTAAATAATTCCAGTGCTTTCCCTGAGCACATGAACCAGTGAATAAATGTGTGTTACTTTTAGGAATGGAGATACGTGGGCTAAGTTTTAGCTAGATTTTTAAACAGTACTTATAAGTAGTGTTGAGGGAACCCCAACTGTAAAGTTCGGGTCCGTACCGAACTTTGGGGTGTCCGGGACCCGGACCCGAACCCGGACATTTAAAAAAAGTTCAGGTTTGAGTTCGGGGTTCTGGTATTTGATTCCACGTGTTGAATAGCTGCCAAGGGCAGCCAATCAGCAAGTGTTTCACTGGTTTGCCCTTAGAAGCCATCACAGCCATGCCTACTAATGACATGGCTGTGATTGGCCAGTGCATCATGTGACACAGCCTCTATATGCAGATATATGCAGATATTATAGAACATCTCATCCTGCATTACTGAACAATCTGATTGTGGACTAGGTAGAGAAACTAGTACTGCTGCTTTGAGGGACAGATTGCAGACCTCATCCTGCTGCACAGAACGATCTGACTGGACTAGGTAGAGTCTGTTGCTTTAAGGGAAAGATTATTGTTCTAAAATCATCTCCAAGTTCTATAGGGAAAGATTCCAGCTGTTGCTTTAAGGGAAAGATTATTGTTCTAAAATCATCTCCAAGTTGATCAGGTGTTAGTCTAACAAGTCATTACGTCCTACTCTACAAGATATTATAGACGTATATAGACGTATATCTCCGACACAGTGTACTACGTGACCGGTTAGTGTCGGTACAGTAATCATCCGTACCGACACTACCGAAGATTCCCGTTTGGTCACTTTGTGAACGACTAACCGACGGGAACCGTCGATAAGTTGTGCACCTTAGTTTATGGTCTTGGGGCTTG
>BLSH010266965.1:313101-325922 GCA_018402905.1 Glandirana rugosa | reverse complement strand
TATTGGTGTCATTTAATGAAAACCTCTGACCTAAATCTATTACCAGAGGGTGTCAATGAGATACTGAAGTAGTGGATCATATCTTTCTATGAGATTATGGGGAGAGTCGGTATGATCCAAGATTTGGACGGAGAAAGTACCTGGTTACCTCCATGTTCGTTTAGTCGGTTAAGTATATTTGAGAGGGGGTAGGTTACTTCCTGTAAGTCCTAGACTTGGGGTAACTCCTTGACGAAGTAGAACTCCTGAGGGGGAGACTAAAAGTCCGGGTCTCCATTGATTTCAATGGGGTTCGGGGTCCGGGACAAAGTTCGAGTTCTGTCCGGACCCGAACCCGGACTTTGTCCCGAAGTTCTGCCGAACCAGCAGAACCCGGACTTCTAGAAGTTCGCTCAACTCTAGTTGTCTTATCTAGATCAGTTTCCCACTTGGTTAGGTATTGGGGGTATGAGGTGTATTGAAGGGAGGCTAATGCCTTGTAGAAAAATGATACCAGATGAGAGGGGGAGTCCTCAAGATGAAGCAGTTCCTCAATGGGGTTCAGATCCTGAATGTCCTTCATTGGATGGGGGAGAGTTTATATGAATTGGCTGATTTGCTTGTACCTCCATTGGTCCATGAAAGAGGCAGGTTTAGAACCTAGTATGGCTGAGAGGGGTATTAGAGTATCTTTCTATACTAGGTGATGAAGTCATAGAGTAACTGTGGGAGACCATTATCTAAATCCAGTCTCCAAAAGTAATTTACTGTGGTTATATCCAAAATACCAACATCGCTTTTTTTCAACCTTCATCAAATGTTATAAAAACCTCTTTAATTATAAAAGTATCATAACCATTGATCATTGGGACAGTGCATATACCTACATATTACATGTACCTGTACAGAATATGACCATACCTGTAATGCTTGAATTTAAATTTAAGAACTCATATCTATGCATTGTTGTTCCAACAAGAAACTCGGGGCAACTTTTTTGTCAAGTTCCCCACACAGGAGGGAAAATCTATTCCTTGGATCACAAAACCCTCATATTAGCTTTTATTAGTTATTATTTTGAACACAATTGGTTGTAGGAAAATGACCTAGTCCCTTTTACACTGTATTTTTGTGATTACTACTGCTAAGTAATAAAATATTCCAAAGTTTAACTTTTCTCATTGCAAATAAACGTTTCTTTTTTCTGTAAGTAACTAATGTCCTTTTGTCTCTTGCACAGTCCTGGGGATAAACAGCTCTTTTGCCAAGCCATTACTCTGGTCTTAGTTAATTTGCCTGAATAGCATATTATACAGCGCTATTTTTGTTAATGTATTACATAAATAACAAACACTAACTCAACAACTTCCCATAACCACCCAAAAAGTTAAGTCATTTCCACCATCCATACCCACTTCAATACTGAGATGGCCCACCCTTTGCATGGGAATGTTTGACCATTCTTCCAGAAGCGCTTTTGTGAGGTCATGCACTACTGTTGGACAAGAAGGCCTGGCTTGCAGTATCCGCTTTAATTCATCCCAAAGGTGTTCTATTGGGTTGAGATCAGGACTTTGTGCAGGCCAGTCAAGTACCTCCACCCCAAACTTGCTCAAAATTGCCTTTATAGACCTTGATTTTTGCACTGGTGCACAGTCATGTTGGAACAGGAAGGGGCCATCCCAAACTGTTCCCATAAAGTTTGGAGCATAATTTTGTCCAAAATGTATTGGTATGCTGACCACTTAAGAGTTTCCTTCACGGGAACTAAGGGGCCAAGCCCAACCCCTGAAGAATAAACCCACACCTTAATTCCCCCTCCACCAAATGATTTGGACCAGGGCACAAAGCAAGGTCCATAAAAACATGGATCAGTGAGTTTGGGGTGAAGGAACTTGACTTGCCTGTACAGTCCTGACCTCAACCTGATAGAACACCTTTGGGATGAATTAGAGTGGATACTGTGAGCCAGGCCTTCTCATCCACATCAGTGCCTGACCTCACAATTGTGTTTCTGGAAGAATGGTCAGAAATTCCCATAGTCACATTCCTAAACCTTGTGGACAGCTTTCCCAGAAGAGTTGAAGCTGTTATAGTTGCAAAGGGTGAACCAACTCAATATTGAACCCTACAGACTAAGACTGGGATGCCATTAAAGTTCATGTGCGTGTAAAGGCAGGCATTCCAATACGTTTGGTAATATACACTATATCAGTGTTTCTCAACTCCAGTCCTTAAGGCTCCCCAACAGGTCATGTTTACAGGCTTTCCATTATTTTGCACAGGTAATGTGATCAGTTTCACTGCCTTAGTAACTACCACAGCAGTTTTATCTGAGGGAAATCCTGAAAACATGACCTGTTGGGGCGCCTTGGGGACTGGAGTTGAGAAACACTGGTGGATATGCTGAAAGTACCATAGGGAATCAAGGAAAGCCACTATAGTGTAAAAGTGTGATACTCATTTGGTTATCAGTATACAGCTGCTTCTACTTGTGAGTTATTAGAACAATATGTACCCCTGGTACTTGGGAATTTAACAGCAAAGGCAAATTATATATAAAAAAATATAAAAACAGGCTTTTCACATGAACAGACAAAAACCACCATTACATAGATTCCTGTAGAGGATGGTATCTGCACCCCATGTGAATCTGAATGTCAGCGAGAATCACACAGCTAAGCCCCGACTGCTTCACACAAACCTCCCAAATGGCATGGCCCAGCCGGCCAGCTCACAGTGACAGAAGAAATGTATATATTATGTATGGATATGAGGAATGGCAGGTCCAAGTATCCTTCTGTGTGAAAAAAATGGCATCCACAATCAGAAGGCAGACAAAAAATTCCATAACAATGTAGGGGGGGGTAATAAACCGATAGTTAATTGGTAAGTTACCATCAATACATAATAAATGTTGGAACAATAGGGCAGTCAGTCAGTTATGGTGAAAGATTGCACCTTCAAAAGGGGAAACCCCATATTGGAGGAGTATCCATAGATCCATAGATTATCAATGGAAAACAGGACATAGAACCTTTCTAATCCCCCACAGGACATACATAAATAAATCACCCACAGAGGACAAAAGCAGAGACAAAAAACTGGCCCAAGGATAGAACTAAACATAGCCAATATTGTCTCCCTTCAGGGGCGAATAACATCGCCCACTTACCCTGAGGAGCAAAGCACAAGTGCGTGCTGTGTGTTCCATACACAGGAAATTGCGGCGTCTCATGCAGCTGACCAGGTGGTATAAGTCATTTTCTATGATACCAGAGTAGTAGATACCCATCCCCCATACATACCACCCTAATTTATCTTCTATATACAAATATCCTAGGGCCATACAAATTACTACATTAATAAAATTAATATTTTTCATGTTCGTAAATTATTATCAGGTCCCCCCTTTTCTTATCTCTTTTTTTTGGGAGACTTTTTTTGGGTGCACCAACGTTTATCAGGACTGCTCGACTATGTTCCAAGAGAAAGAATGAGACACACTGATGAAGGGGTACCACAAAAAATACAATAAGAAGGAATCTTCACAATCTGAATTAGTAACACTTTTTTCTCAAATAAGTAAAATGGTAGATAGAAAAGCTTCTTATTTTTGCCATATTGAAAGCCTTGATAGGTACATCAAAGAGGACATTAACCTCTTTGGTCTAGGCATTCAAATCTTTCCCCTCCTGGATAAGGTGGATAATACCTTTGAGAAAAAATGGGAGACACAATCTCCAACAATGTACAAAGACTATGATGCAACTCCTAATGGAGGAATACGAGAAACGCATTATAATATTAGACAAAGATATTGAGTTTATCTATAACAAATTAGAACCCTTGAAAGGCCTAACGACCTTCAAGGGACATGAGGAAAAATTAAAAATCATTTAGACAAAACCACACATGAAATTTTATCTGCAAAGGAGAAAAAATTCTGGAGGGGCAAACGAGCCTTTCAGGGAGGCAAGGCTTACCACTGGTACCAACAGAGCAATAGGGCACAACCACAACAAAAAACAAAGAGACTGGGTCAATCCTATTCTGATCAAGTATCCATTTCTTCACTTAACTCTTCATTTTCTTCTTCTTTTGCACAGGGTTACAAAAAAAAGTGGGAGATCACAAAAAAACAAGCACCCACACTAGGGAGGAGATTCCTCTGCACATAAGAAACGCACGACTGAATCCACACTTATGCAGCAATCTTCTATCTTTTCCTCCTTTCGTACAATGGGTAAAGGTGATTCACAAGGTGCTTCTTCCCTTTGTCCTGCGGGACCCTTAGGTGGTGTTTATATTCACACTGGCAATCCTATGACATTGGGTACATCCTCCACAACCCCCAATGCAGACACAACTTTTTTAGTTCCCAACCCAGAAAACTCACAGAACACGTAGAACTATCATCTGTAATACACACATTAGAACAACAAGACACCTTGAACATTGTCAATCTTTCTAATTATAAATTTCCCCTAGAAGAGGAAAGGCTATTATCAAGAGGCATCAATTTTTGTCCAGATGCCGGGCTTGACAAATTCAAACTAATCAAAGACCTGCAACTTTTTGCAAGAAAATTATTGTTTAAAAGCTTTTATGCCAAAACGCCATCACAAGATGCCTCCACCACTAAGATTGACACCATAGACATTGAATCTCTCTTACAAAAACACATTGACACTAAAGTTGAACTTACATATAAAAACCCCTTTTCAAAAAGAAATCAGATAAATTTCCATCGCAATCTAGCATTGTCAACTTAGAGGCCTTTATTACTTCCACTACCAATGAGATTAAAAGATTTAATGCATACACGGGAGAAACTAACTGTACAAAGGCCAATATTTTGGCCCTTCAATCGCTAATAGACAGACATGCACTCACAATTAGAGTTGAGCAGACACCTGGATGTTCGGGTTCAGCCGAACTTCGCAAAATAGTCCGGGTTCGGTACCGAACTTTACGCCGGATCCCGAAACCCATTGAAGTCGATGGGGACCCGAACTTTTCGGCACAAAAATGGCTGTAAAAAAGTCCTGGCAAGTGCTAGAGGGCTGCAAAAGGAAGTAAAATGGGGGTAAGAGTAGGACAAGTGCCCTACAAAAAAATGGGGATAGGGAAAATAACTTAAAATCACATAAAAAAATAAAAATGGGAAGGGGGGGATGGATGTGGAGTAGGAGCCTAGAGGTTGACTAGGCCATGACCGTGGCAGTGTAGGTGATGATTTTAGAACAATAATCTGTCCCTTACAGCAACAGCAGGAACCTGACCCTATAGGAGTAGGCAATGATTTTAGAACAATAATCTGTCCCTTACAGCAACAGCAGGAACCTGACCCTATAGAAGTAGGCGATGATTTTAGAACAATAATCTGTCCCTTACAGCAACAGCAGGAACCTGACCCTATAGAACTAGGAGATGATTTTAGAACAATAATCTGTCCCTCAAAGCAGTCGACTCTACCTAGTCCAGAATCAGATCGTTCTGTAATGCAGGATGAAATCTGCAATCTGTCCCTCAAAGCAGTAGTAGTAGTAATCTCTACCTAGTCCAGAATCAGATCGTTCTGTAATGCAGGCTGAGATGTTATTATATATGCAATCTGTTCCTCACAGCGCCGGCAGCATCCTCTCCCTACACTAGCCTGAGAGCATGTGACATGCAGCACTACGTGACTCCAGCTTATACAGAGGCTGGGTCACATGATGCACTGGCCAATCACAGCCATGCCATTAGTAGGTATGGTTGTGATGGCTTCTAAGGGCAAACCAGTGAAACACTTGTTGATTGGCTGCCCTGCAGCTATTCAACAGGCGGGATCAAATACCCAAACCCAAACTTTTTTCAAATGTCCGGGTTCGGGTCCAGGTCACGGACACCCCAAAGTTCGGTACGGACACAAACTTTACAGTTGGGGTTCGCTCAACTCTACTCACAATTAAACCATCCGAAAAGGGGGGGGATATCATAATTATGTGCAACGATCAGTACAGTCTCATGTGCAAAAAAATATTGCAAAATAATGCCTGGTATAAACCAATTCCTCGATGTGTGATTGACAAACATTATGTTGAATTTTACAAACTTGTTGATGATGCATTTGCACAGGGCATCATCGCCAAAGATACATGGGAATATGTACGTACTAAGTACCCCAAAATCTCAACTCTCTGTAGCCTACCTAAATTTCATAAAGATCTCAACAACCCTCCCAGAAGACCATCATATCAGGCAATGGTTGCATCACTGAAAATCTCAACAAGTTCATTGATGCACATTTAAGACCATACGTTGCTAACCTTCCATCATATATAAAAGACACCATCCATTTACATTAAAATTTAGAAGGAATTAATCTCTCTCCAGAGGCTCTTTTGATGGCTGTGTACGTTGAGGCCCTATATAGTTCTATTATCCACCATCTGGGTGTTTCGGCAATCAGGCACGTCCTTTCACAGTCCCATAGAGACGATAAAAAAACTTCACAAATGTATTACTGCAGCACTTGAGTTTATACTGACTCATAACACCTTTGCATTTGATGGTTCCCATTTCCTCCAGGTACAAGGTGTAGCCATGGGCACCTGCTGTGCACCGTCCTACACCAACCTATACCTGGGGAAATGGAAATGTACCCTTCTGTCGGACGATTCCTCATCATTACTTACCTGCCATATTACATCTTGGCTCAGGTATATTGATGACATTCTGTTAATTTGGGAGGGTTCTTTGGAAGCACCCCAGGCGTGTATCCCAGACATGAATAAGATTAACTTTAATCTAAGTTTTACAATGACACACAGTGATTCAGTAATCACATTTTTAGATGTAACAAACTCTAAAAATGTGGATGGTAGCCAGGCAAGTGGGCTGTATCAGAAGCCCACTGCAAGAAATAACATATTACATGCTACTAGTGTCCATCCCAAAACCCTAGTCCGATCAATCCCATATTGCCAATATTTAAGGCTTAGGGGGAATTGCTCCAATGAGGACACTTTTCTTTCTGAGGCCAATTGCCTCAGAGAAAGATTACTGAGATGTGGCTATTCTCACACATGCCTCAAAAGAGCCTTCAGGCGAGGAACAAAACAGGCAAAACCTATTGTTTGCTAACAAAAAAAAATAAACCACAGATAACCAGGATTATGACAAGATACAATAATCAACACCAGACAGTAAAACGTATTATAGAAAAACACTGGCACCTACTTTTAGTTGATCCCATACTAAAAGCATCTATACCAGATGTTCCAACCATTACTTATCGGAGAGCTAGGTCTCTCAAAGACCAACTAGTATAGAGTGAATTCACAGGGTCTTTAAGAACAGACCCATGCAAACGGTTGGGCACCTTTACCTGTGCCCATACTGTCAATACCTGAAAACACATAAACATGTATTTTCACCTAATGGCAGTGAGTACAATCCCAAACATTTTGCTAATTGCAAAACAAGTGGTGTGGTGTATTTACTCACATGCCAATGTGGTAGCTTTTATGTTGGCAAAACCAAGCTGGAATTCTGGAGACCAGCTTACCGCCATATCTCCAGTATGGAGTCAGCCAATCCAGACTTTCTGCTTGGGAGGCATTTGAGGGACCACCATGGAGGTCACTGCCCCCAATTCCAGTTCCTTATTCTTGACCGAATACACCCAGTGCGAGAGGAGGGGACTGGAATAAATTTCTACTTCAACGTGAAGCCCGTTGGATTGAAGACCTTGGGGCCACGTCATCCCTGGGCCTCAACAACCAACTAAGCTTCCATCCTTTTTTAGAAGGCTTCTCATCCGGAGGTTGTGAGAAAGACTAACACTTGTTCTCACATTACCTGAAAGTATGTGAAAAGATATATATATTGACTTGTCCATATATACTTGGCAGTCAGTGGGAAGACTAATATAAATCATTTGTATAAGTACTCACATACCCTAATTTCCCTCTTTGTTGCGTATTTATGCAATTTGCACTTTTTGCCTAATTAACTAAAATTCTCTTGCTAACATATGCAATTCATTGGGTTAATGGCTTGCTTATTTAACTCTGATTTTTTGCTGATGCTGCTCTGTTGTGCTCTGTTACCTGTTCTTTGACAGCCTGACTGTTGTTTGCCCCTTTTTTCCTTGAAAATGGCACTTTCCATCAATGTGCTCCTTTTCATGTATATATTCATGTTTTTTTGCTGTGATATCTTCCAAAACCCCCATTATTTCACTGAGGGAGCCTCATCGCACGGCTTGTGCCCAGTCTGCTTCCTCCTTATACGGCTGGCTGGATGGAGGTTTGGCCTGGATTTGTCCAGGCTCTGCCCCTTCTCTGGTGTACGCCGCTCACTTGTGAGTTGGTGGAGGGGGCATGCATGACCTCCTCACATGAAACTTGTGGGGGCTGGCTGTGCACTCCCTGGTCCTTTTTGACCCGGCCGCACATGCTCGCTACCGTCCAGTGATGTCTATCAAACTGGGCAGCACCCGCGTCATGAGACGCACTTGAGCTCCCATTGCACAGGCGCGGGCGTCCTTTTATGGTGGCGGTCTCAACTGCATGAGATGCCGTCATTTCCTGTGTATGGAACACACAGCACGTATTTGCGCTTTGCTCCTCAGGGTAAGTGGGCGATGTTATTCGCCCCTGAAGGCAGACAATATTGGCTATATTTAGTTCCATCCTTGTGTCAGTTTTTTTGTCTCCGCTTTTGTCCTCTGTGGGTGATTTATTTATGTATGTCCTGTGGGGGGTTAGAAAGGCTCCGTGTCCTATTTTCCATTGATAATTTATGGATACTCCTCCAATATTGGATTTTCCCTTTTGAATGTGCAATCTTTCACCATAACTGACACTATATTTAAAATTCTAGCCCTATTGTTCCAACATTTATTATGCATTGATGGTAACTTACCAATTAACTATTGGTTTATTACCTCCCTTACATTACTATATTTTCTGCAATGAAAATAATACTAATGAGATCTGACTGTTATCCACATACAAAGTGGGGCCTACAACAACAGTGGGTAGCCCCCACATGGTAACACATGAGATACTCACACGGCCGGTACACTAGCAACACAACGCTGGGCATGGCCGGCCTCCCGGACAGGTCATGGCCGAGGGCTGTGCTGGTAGGCAAGGCGGCAGCGCCCCACACAAGCGTCCACCAAGGTGGAACTAAGCACCGGGACAGGAAAGTGATTCAATATGGACCAATGGAAACGATCTAGGAAAAAAGGTTGAGGAGGTGGAATACCATGGTGTGGAGGGGACATAGTGCAGGATGAAAGACTAGAAGGAAAGAAATAATTTATATAGGGATGGAAGTACTAGCCTTACCAGGTTAACAGCTTCATGCAAAGTCCTGCTTATTTCCCAAAATTGCTCCTATTGAATAGGAATGCAAGCATGTGTTGTTGTCCTATCAGCATTCAATGTATACTCTATATGTCTGCCCCGGTTGGTCCCATATTACCTTTTCCAGCCTATCTAGAACACAATATTAATTCTGTCATGTGTCATATTCACCCTTCTGCATTTTAACAACTAATTTTACACCCCCTCCCCACGATGCGCTGGTGGCACTGACCATGATTGTGGCATGGCTCCTAGCTGTGTCCTGTCTGGGGGCTGGGACGCGCACTGCGGGCTCCCCCTGCCCTCCAATCCAGGAAGGGGGTGGGAGCCTTGTCATTGTACATCGACGTCATGCCACCCTTCACGCATGTGCGGCATCCTTGTGACGTAGCACTGTTGGCGGGGTCCACCATGCTCGTTGGCAACACGGGTTATACTCAGGACGCCACGTGCAGTGTGTCACCATGCCGGCGTGTGGATGGCTCTCTCCCATCACCAGCGTGTGTGACGTTGCTGGTGTGCATGGTGGCGGCACCTATATATGGGCGCCATCCCATGGGTGGGGGGACCACTGGGACTTGCAGCAATGGCATCACTCCTCTGGCTATTGGTCTTCATCAACAACACTGGTAATTCATTGTCGCTTCCCAGGACCATTCACTATGGTCTTCTGGTCCATCACCACCCTCACCAACACCCCCCTTTACCCCACAGTGGTTCCTATCCTACACTTTATTTCTTTCCTCCTAGTCTTTCATCCTGCACTATGTCCCCTCCACACCATGGTATTCCACCTCCTTAACCTTTCACCCTTTTTTCTAGATCATTTCCATTGGTCCATATTAAATCACTTTCCTGTCCCAGTGCTTAGTTCCACCTTGGTGGTCGCTTGTGTGGGGCGCTGCCGCCTTGCCCACCAGCACAGCCCCCGGCCATGACCTGTTCGGGAGGCCAGCCATGCCCGGCGTCATGTTGCCAGTGTACCAGCCGTGTGAGTATTTCATTTGTTACCATGTGGGGGCTGCTCACTATTGTTGTAGGCCCCACTTTGTATGTGGATAACAGTCAGATCTCATTAGTATTATTTTTCTGTGTTAAAGAGTTTTATTGGTTTTACAGAAGTAGAGATATTCAACATAAGATATACAGTGAATAGCCGAAGAAATACAAAAAATTTAAAGAAAAGGGTACCCCTGAGGCAGAGTACCACAAACGAAGGCAAATACACACTGTAAAAAAACAACTTGGATATGAGTCTTGTAAACAGAACAACTTCAGCATTGAATATGGTAAGTATACCAACATTTGCTTGAGCTACTGTATAGATTTGTGTTAACATCATTTAACCCTGATGTTCGCGTGGAGTTGCCCACCGCCCCAAAAGGGAACTTGCTGCGATGAGCTTGAAGCAGACCAGTGCTTCTAGTGGAAGCAGGAGGACACTATGTGGGGTCTCAGGTATAACTGGAATTGTTAAGATTAAAATTGGGTGCAGAAAGGTATGGGTAAATCGGCTATAAAGTCCCAAAAGTAAATATGTACTAGTGGACGGGGTCACCGCATCAACAAATATCGAAGAGCGAGGCCCCATACAGTGTGCTCCATGGAGGGTGATGATGTCATGATGAACTTCTTTGTTAATTTAAGAGTTCAAACATTAAAAAGAAACGGCAACAAACAACATATGTGTCATATCCATAATAGTTGTAAACCAAGAAGTGTGTGGCACTTAAAAGGAGAAAAGTAGGAGTGAAGGTGGAGGAAATGAGAAAGGAAAGGAGGAGAGAAGAAGGAAAATGAGGTAAAGATGGACGGAGCAAGTAATAGAGGAAGGGAAACATCGAAAGGATAGAGAGGAAAGGTAACATAGTAGAACTCACCGGATCAGGCTGGTTAAGGCACGACAACAGGGCGGCACGGCATACACAGGGTTAATTTGTAAGGTCAGCTTGAGCAAGGTCAGCAGGGGAGGAGAAGGGAGTCATCAAAACCCAGAGGAATAAAATGCAAGATCCAGGGCCTCCAGATTTTTTCGAATCTGTCCACCCTGTCCATTTCTATTGCCTCCATTTTTGCATGAGTGAGCACCCTGCCCATTCTGCCTTTGACTTCTGTCACTAATAATGTGGGAGACTTCCATGCTTTCGCAATGGTTTGTTTCGCTGCAGTTGTGAGATGCTGAAACAGTCTAAACTGATTTCTAGTTAATTCATCTGGTTTTAGGTTCAGTAGGGCCGGGGCTGGGAGGACTTCAATAGTGGATCCAAGAGCCCTGGAGGCTAGGGCAAAAATACTTTTCCAGAAAGTTTGTGCAATAGGGCAATCCCACCAAATATGAAAAAATGTGCCTTTTTCAGGACAGCCCCTGAAACAATTGTCGGGGTATGCCAGAGCAAACTTAGCTATTCTAGCTGGGACAAGGTACCACCTGAGGAGAACTTTGTAATTTGTTTCCATGGCTATTACATTAATTGAAGATGACCGGGTGTTTGACCAAATGACAGCCCAATCAGCATCGTCTAAATGATGTCCCAAATCGGAATCCCATCTAGCAACGTAAGTATGAGGTTTTGTATTGGAATTGTTGAGTAAGTTCTGGTACAAAGAGGAGATGACGCCTTTGGCGTGAGGGTCAGATCGGCAAATATTTTCGAAATATGTGAAACTATTTAGAGGAGAGTTAGTATTGGAAAACGGGGCGAAAAAATGTTTAATTTGTAGGTATCTAAAGATTTCCACAGGTAATAGGCCATGTGACTCGCATAATACAGGAAAAGTGTGGAAGGATGATGAGGAAACCAAAGTGTGGAATCTAAGTAAATTAGCTTCTTCCCAGTTCTTAAACAGAGAGGGTGTCTCCCAGGCTGGAGGAAAGGCGGGGTTCCTAAGGAATGCTTGGAGGGGATTATGGGGAGATTGAAGGTGATGAGAAACCCTAAGCTTGTCCCACAAAAGCAGAGAGTGTTTAGTGATAGGGTTAGTCACGTATGACCGATATTTGGAGTCCAGCCAGAGTAGGTTGGTTATGGAGAGAGGATCTAGATCCACTGCTTCAATCGACACCCAAAGTGGGCATTCCCTAGTGGCGTGATATTTAGACAGTTGAGCTATTTGTGCAGCCTGATAATAGGCTCGAAAGTTGGGGACACCCAAGCCCCCTCCCAGTTTCTGGGCAAATAATGTGGATCTTGGAACCCTAGGTCTGTTGTTCTGCCATATGTAAGACATAACTCTGTTCTGCAAAAGACGTAGGAAATAAGCTGGGGGGCGAATTGATAGGACCCTAAAGAGATAAAGAAATTTGGGGAGAATAACCATTTTGATGACATTGATCCTCCCAATCCAAGAAATTGGGAGGGAGGACCATTGTGACATAAGGTTAGCCGAATAGAGGTCAGAGTGAGATGCAGTTATTTTGACTCCAAGATAATTCAGGCCATCGTGGGCCCAGGAAAAGGGAAGGGAATCCTGCACTTG